>CM019753.1:36284415-36551280 GCA_009761765.1 Phenacoccus solenopsis
AATTCCGTCACACAACTGGTTTTAAGCTCTCTTAAGTCATCGAATAGAGGAAGAAGCGCGATGCAATCCCTGCTATCTCGAGCGAAGAAGCAGCACCTTCAAATTTCTTGCATAACATTTGCATATTTCGATTCTGAAGGGGCAGCAAATACAATTTTATCATTATTTTCACTTCTTATAAATTTTGTATTTTTATGCTTGACTAATAGTGATATTTTTTGCCCTGAATTGTAATTATCGACGGGTTTTATTTTTTTGCAAGTTTTTTAATAGTATTAGTAATTAATAAAGGTACATTTATTTCCTCAAGTTTGAAGATTTGAATAGCTATTCTTCTCATGATGATCAAATTCATCTTTTGCTTTGAAAAAAGCGAAAGAATGAATCACCCAACATGTATGTTTAACGGAGTTTTAGTTGAAGACAATAGCTATTCGACCTACCTGATTTTGAGAAAAAAGGGTCGGAGAAGGGTGGGGTCTTTTAATCTTTGTGTTTCAGAGCATTTGCAATCACCTGGCAAATGTCCAACTTTATGGAATATTTTGACCAAGGTGAGATACTTTTGGGTTAAGTAGCAATTATTTATTTATTTTTAAATAATACATTAAATTAATTATTTTTTTATGGTAAATTAATTTTTCATCTTCAATTGCTAAATTCGATTTTCAACTTAATTTAAAATTTACATTTAAACACAAATTATCACCTTGCCACGCGCGTATACTGCATAATTTGTTTTTTGATAAAAGTATGCTACCAGGAATACATGAGCGAATTTTAGCCTGGATTTCACCTTTCCTTCTTTTCTCAAATTTTATACATCAGTTCGTTAATTATATACAATATCTCCAGAAAATTCATTGCATTACTAAAATCATACGACAAACATTTTTTGGATAAGTAGGCGGCATGAGTGTCCCATAACATTCATAGTTAATGCGGCACGAGCACGTGAGTTTTTAGAGCTATGTCACATGAAAGCTGGATCTCAAGCAGCCCTGATTTTGCTGTGGATCTCACTTTGGTCAAGAAACTCATACATACAGGGTGTGCCGAAAGTAAGTTCTTGTTCATGTTTTTTTTTAAGTTTATTTTTACTTTTTGACACCGTGTAGGTACTTACTTTTGGCACACCTTGTATATATATAATCGTGTGAAGTTTCGTTGTATGATGACAAATTAAGTACCTGAAATGCAAAAATATGAAGATCACCCCACATCATTCCCTTCGTACTTAATCTTCAAAAAAAACTCAGCAACAAAAAATTTTGTGTTTTATCAACTTTCATTCTCAAAAACGTAATGTTTATATCTGACTCAGAAAGATATGTTACCTTCAGCAACTTCATCAATCATTTTACCAGCTGTGAAACTTGGGCTTCTACCACCACAATTTTATTTCCTTTCGCTAAAAAATTTCCCCCCTGAATATACATCAGAGTCCAAACATCCAAAAGCACTCCCATCGAAAACAATTCCCATCATACCAATAAATTAAAACTGCTCACTTTCCACCATTTATCTCGTAAAAGCTTTTCACCTTCTTCATCTCGTTACTCGCAATTTCAATGCATCCAGTGCGAATTTTAGATTCGCCCTATACGTGGAGCTACGAGCTGCATAAAGCCCCCGGTATTATTATTCAGATGGTCACTACACCACGAGAAATTTAACGAACCGGAATTATTAACCCCTTTTGTTCAAACACACTAACTAACTCGACGTACCGACACTTATTCCATCACAGTTTTTGTCCATACAGCCGCTCGTTCTGCGTAATTCGCGCGTCAAGATCTACCCGTTGCACCGACACAATCACCTGCTACAACCGTAAAATACGTAACCTTAATTAATACAAGGCGCGCGCGCCTCACAAAAAGGTATTATAAAGTAGCACATCTATACTGCTGAAGGATATAAATTGGATAAAATGAACATAATAGAATGTCGAAGAGGATACTTTTGTACATACAAAGATACCGAGCAAAAAAGATTCATATTTACCTTGCTTTTTAATTAAAACTATACCATTGTTTAAGTTTCACTCTCTGTCTCTTTCTCTCGGCTCGCTAAAACATCAAAACTTTATAATACTCTTCAACTCGAATGTATTTTTTCAACCTTTTCTTCGTCACTATCCGCTACGTGCTACGTGTATTTTCTTATTACATTATAATGTAATTTTATGTTTTAATTTACATCAAAGATTATTACCAACACTGTGAAAAATAACGTCGCGTTGGTAAGAAAAAAATCTTCTATATATACAAACTTTTTAATAAATAAACAAACAATAAATAAAGTATAATTAAAAACAAGTAAACTTTTCAACTATCAAATTTCATCTAAATTACGGTTTCCTCTTGCCAGAGTATTGTTGCTTCAAATGGGTACGTAATTTGTTGCATTTCTTACCTGCAAAATATGATAATAATTAGTATTATTTTCATGATTACTTCGCTGAAAAGATTATTTGAAAGTTGTAGAAGATAAAAAGAAAAAACAATAAATCATCCCGTCAAACAAATACAAAAAATTAAAAAATATAAATGTATAAAAATTGAATGAAATGAAAATGAAATTAAAAAGAATATCATTAAAAAAAATAAAATTCATAATTCAAAAATTAAAAACAAAATGAAACAAAAAAATAAAATAAAAATAAAACTAAGATGAAAATGGGGAATAGAGAAAAAAATCAAGTATTGAACCTATTTTAAAACCAAAAATTTCAAGTAACAAGCAGCCTTTCCAAAATAAGAATTCATACAAAGTTAACACACCAGCTGCAGGGCTTTAAAATATAACTTTATTCAAGTTTATCTTGTCTCAAAAAGTTATTCCATGCAGACTGCAAATTGGTCACGTAAATTTCACTCATCCTCACATCCTAACAAATCTGAAACTCAGCCATCAAAGTTATATAGAATGCTAAGTTACTGCACTCCCATAAGAGCAATGTAATTAGTTCAAAAACGATCGTCAGGTTCACGACAATCGAGAAGACACATTTTTGATTGGTGGCAGAAATAACAACCAATGATGGGTTCAGTCATACCACGCAGAAAATTCAAAATGACCAATGTAAGTTGAGACTACATCACAGCGTGTAGAGAGCAACTGGCCCTACTTTGATTTCTTGTTTAATTTTTGGAGTGCAGTTGAACTTGATATTCTATACATAACTTTATTCGCCACGTTAACTCTGAAATGATAAGGTTACCGTACTACATTCCCTCCGTCCTCATTCGTAATCTAAAATACGCTCTTTTACATACATGTGTATATGTAGATAAACAAAATCAATCTAGCAAATACTGTCCCCTTCACATATGAAGATACTCCATCAATGATTAACACATTTCTCCATTTCCTCCCGTTTAACCTTGCAGCTGTACATAGCACTAGCATGTTGATAAAAAAAAAGTGAAGTAATGATGGAAAAAATTACAAAAAAAAAGTAAAAAAAATTTAAACGTGATATTTCTCCAAATCAAAAATTAAAGTGCAAAAATTTAAAAAAAAAAAAAAAAACAGAAAATGTGAAGTGGAAAAACAGATTTTGTGAATGCAATAAAAATTAAAAATTGTAAAAATAAAAATGGAAAGAAAGTAGAAAAAAAATAAAAAAGATCAAAAATTGAAATTAAAAAAAGTTTGTAAAATGGAAAAATTGTTCTAAAATCACAACAGAAAATTAAACAGCAAAAAATCACATAAATTCAAAAAAGAAACAAATCTAAAGGAACAGAAAACAGAAAATTCAAAACTTGAAATTTTTTTAAATCAAAAATTGCAACACAAAAATGAAAAAATTTAAAAAAAAGAATTTTTTTTTAAATAAAAAAATAATTAAAATGAAAAAATACAGTAAATGGTAAAAAATTAAGAAGAAACGAAAGAAAATAGATAATAGAAAGTGGAAAAGAGTAAAATGAAAAAATATAAATAAATTAAAGAAATGTTAGAAAAAGAAAACAGAATATAGAATAATAAATGGAAAATAAAAAAAAATATGAGATAAAAAAAAAATAAAAAAAAATATGGAAATCCGTAAAATCGGAAAATTCGACACTGAGAATAAAAAAAAGAAAAAATTTAAGAAAATAATTAAAATGAAGAAATACAATAGAAAGAAAAAAAAACTTTAATGAAATACAAGAAAATAAAGAAGGAGAAACGGAAAAATTGAAAAAATCAAAGAAAAAGAAAAATGAAAAAAATTATATAAAAAAAACTAAAAGTGTTTAAGACATTTTTTTTAAATTTCAAACCTACAAAATCGGAATATTCAGAAATTAAAATCAAAAAATTATTGAAATGGAAAAATATAATGACAAATAAAAAAAATAAGAAGAAATACAAAATATTGAACGGAAAAATATAAAAAAAATTTAAAAAATCATTAAAAAAAACGGAAACGGGAAATAAAAAAAATGAGAACCCAAGATCGGAAAATTTAATATAAATAATTATAATTAATGCAAAAAACTCAACGAATAAATAAATTTAAATGATCAATATTTCAAAATAATTCTACTTACTATCCTTTTGCTCGTTCTTCGGGCAATTCTGAAACGAGAAAAAAAATCCATCATCATCCAATTATTAAACCCTCGCAAGCAAATTCTCAAGCGTTAATTTTCACGTCGCTTTCTAATTCCGCATCACCTAACGATAACGCGGTTCAGCGAACATTATAGCGTAAAAATTACTCATTTACCAATTCGAATTCCCTCCATAAGCAATGTTGAAACTGCACAGCTATAGGATTGCATATAATTCCGGGTTCGGTGGACGGCCATTCAACTGCAAAAATTATCCGATTAATTGTTTTTTTCGTATTCGAATCTCGCCTGACACGACGCCCTACTAAATCCCCAGCACGTGTAACAAATACCTATTCATTCGCTACTCTCGCATCTATGATGAAATTATTTACTATTCTCAATTGACGCATCAATTAGCGTTTACCGAGCTGATTAAAACGGTCACGCGAATTTAAATTACCATAAATACCCATCGATGCGATTAAATAAAATTCCAATCGAGCCTAACGCATTAAAAACAATACCCACCATTTCGCCAGCACCGACCTCCTATAAAAAAATACATTCTCAATATTAAATGTCCGTCAAATGAAACCGCAATAAATAAAACAATAAACTAACAACTCTTCGGGGATACGAATGCGGCCACTAAAAAAACAACCCTTGCTTTCTTATTACCGTCATCCGATGCAGAAAGTTATCCCATAAAAGGGGCCGTATATAGGATTAAAAATATTTCCATGCGTATCCCAGACAAGGGTGTACGGCGTACGCTTATGACACGTTTTATTTTCCTGCCGACTTTTCCTTCTGTACATACGAACGAAAAATACACCATTCGTTGTGTCCATTCTTTCGCAACATTTAGTCAATTTTTCTATTCGCTTTTTGCTACTTTTATTATTTTTTTCTATCGAGGAGACGCGGCGGTTGGCTCGGGTTTCCGTTTGCTATTATGCTTGATTGCCGGCCATTGTGAGACCGAACATTTCCTACTTGTCGAGTTTAATAAAATACCCGGTTTCTACGGTAAATGGACGGTAATATAAACGGCCCACTTAGACGTTCGGCGGATTTCTATACATGTACTCGACGTACACGTTCAAGTCGCTCGCCAAAGACCATCTACACTGTTAACAAAAAATAACTTACGATATTTTTCATTCAAACATTTCGGTATCGCTTTTTCTGCTAATTCTTTTTGCCAGTCTTCTTTGAATAATTCCGTCGTTAAGTATGCCCTCATTTCGTTCACGTTTATATCGCCGTATGAATTTAGCTGAAATGTATAAAGGCGTTATTGAAATACCATTCTGTTGGTTACAGCTTCTATACCTGAGCTCGTTTTATACTTACGATTTTCCGTTTCTTTCCCACACATTCATACACACACTGCGAATAATATTCGTATTAGTTTTTTTTGCCTTTTCTATTTCCAACATTAATATAAATACAGTAATAATAAAAGAAAAACGTAAGCAGCCATGCTGCATTACTGGGGCTGAGTTTTTAATGGAGTCTTGTTTAGGTTTGCAAATTACATTGTCAACCCCTTCATGTCTACAGACCACATTCAATACAAAGTCTGAAAACCCCTACCCTATCTTTTCCAAAAAACACTTGAGCAGCTTTTAAAATAAATGTAGTTGAATATGTATTTTTCAAATTATAGGTACTTGATCTTCCTCAAATTATTCTCAAATTTTTACGATGCGTTATTTGCATCTATTTGATCCAAATGAACCTACATACAATGTTTGATCTCTATAGATCGATTTAGTGAGGAGATATGGAAGATTTATAAAATTTCCTACAGTAATTTCACCTCCAAAAACTGATTTTGCTTCAACTCCTCTTCAAATTCACTTGGGAACGAAAAATCAGAATAATTTGGTCAAGTACGCTCATTTCATCACATGATCTCACAATAAACAATTTTCGAACTTTCATGCACCACCATCATATTTTGAGGTCGATAACCCCTCCTTTTCCCCTCCAATATTATATGTTAAGGTGAATTTGGAATATAGAATACTTCTTATTCCCAAGAATCATATGAGTTCATGTTAATTACATTTATACAAATTTGAGGCTCTTGAAGCTCTACTCAAATTTGGATAATCCGCCATTTTGGATCCATGTTGATCCAAATTCAAGAGTTCATATTCTGGTCATCCACTAACCCCACATAAAATGTTTGACTCTTCTAAGTTGATTTGATGAGAAAATATGGAATATTCAAGAAATTTCATAACTCAAAACTTCCTCAAAAATCTGTTTTTTGCTCCAACTCCTCACAAAATGCATTTAGGAAACTAAAATTTGGATATGTTGGCATTCGTGACTCACTTTGTTACATGAGATCAAAAACAAAAAATTTGTATCATCTATCCTTTCTCCAGTTCCCCTCAAAATTTGAGTGATGCGCCATTTTGAGGTGAATCGAAAAAACAAAAAAGTACTTTTTTTGAATTTTTCAGAAAAATCTCTCACCAAGTATTGAGCGAATTTTATCGAAACCAGACGGCGTTACGGGCGAGGGGAAAATTTCATGAATCATAACTTCGTTAAAAAACCGATACCCTTCAAATTCACTTCGGAAGGAAAAATCAGAATAGGTTAATCACTAGGACTCATTTTACCATATGACACCACAATAGAAAATTATCCAACTTTCGTGTACCCCCACCACATTTTCAGGTCAAGAACCTCTTCTTTCCCCCTCCAACATCACGTATGAAGATGAACTGGGGAAATAGCATACTTCTGTTTCCCAGTAATCATATGAATCAGCACATATTAAGTTTCAGCTATTTGAGACTACTCGAACATTCACAAAACCAACTTCATCCGCCATTTGGAGTGAATTTCAACCCACGCTTCAGAATCGTACTCGAGTTTTAAACTGACAATACATACGAAATCTGAAGTTTCCAAGTAGATTCGGTAAGGAGATATGGACGATTCATGATATTCCCTCATTTCATTTCTTCTACAAATTCACTTTGAAAAATATAATTTGAATACGTTATGTGATGGTAATTTGAACTCACTCCATCAACTTCTTATTTCTTTCTTAATAATCACACGAGCGTATATTTATCAAAATTTAGCAATTTGAAGCTTATCAAATTTTTAATATTTACTAGAACAGTAACTGGAGGCAGAAGCAGAGAGGGCAGCTGCCCATGGCGGCAAAATTTCAGGGGCGACAAATTTTGGTTTTTTGGCTGTGTTTTAAATGTGAAATGTATTACGACGATCGATTAAAAAAAATTATGGTTATCACTAGTCAGTTGGATAAACCTATAACATATTCAGAAATCAGTTTGAAAAAAAATTATGAAAAATTGAAAATTATAGTAAAAATGAACAGTGTTTTTTTTCGACTGAGTTTTTTCAACTTCAGAACGATAGCTAATTAGCTATACATATTTTTTTTTCCACGCTTAACGCCGACAGGTATTCACAAGCAAAATTTTGTGAGAGACTTCTTAAAAGTGGAAAGAAATCTTTTTATTGTTTTTTCGATGAAATTTTGAGAGGCTGGAGAAAAAGCAAATTTTGTTTTTGATCTTATGTGAAAGAGTGAGTCACGGAGACCAACATATCCACATTCCAGCTTCCTAAATGCATTTTGAGGGATAATAAGAGCAGAAAACGGCTTTATGAGGAAGTTTCGAGTCATTAAATTTCTTGAATCTTCCACATCTCCTCACCAAATCAATCTAAGAAGGTCAAACATTGTGTACACGGTTAATTGGTGACCAGAATATGACCTCTTGAATTCGGGTCGAAATGGATAAAAAATGGCAGATTATCAAAATTGAAGTAGAGCTTGAGAAGCCTTAAATTAGTGGTAATGTAATTAATATTAATTCATTCGATTGTTGGGATTAAGAAGTGTATTACATCCTAAATTTACTTTCACAGTTGATATTGGAGGAGAGGAAGAGGGGTTATCGACGAGAGGTTGAAATTTTTTTTATTGTGGTGTCATATGATAAAATGAGCCCAAGTGACTAACCTCTTTTCATTTCATCTTCCTACGTGCATTTAGAGAGGAATTAGAACAAAAAACCGCTTTTGGAAGGGAAAGAAAAGTTAAAATTCTTATGTAGGATTAGTTAATGACCAGAACATGACCCTTGCAATGTAATTCAAAATGGATTCAAAATGACGTATCGCGAAAGTTGAAGATAATTTGACTACATGTGTTCTAAATTTAAGTTCTCAAGTGGTTTTTGGAAAAGATAGGTTAGAGGTTTTCAGACTTGGTATTGGTTGTGGCCTGTAGACATGAAGGGCTTAGCAACGTTATTCCTAAACCTGATCAAGCCTTAGTTCAAAACTCAGCTCCAGTAATGTGGCATGGCTGCTTACATTTTTTTTAAATTTCAAATCAAACTTGAAAGTTTGACTTATGTACCGAAATGAACGCTTAAAAAAATATACTGCATGAAAATTTTTCATTATTTTTTGAGGGGGGGGGGCAGCGGTAAAAATTGACTGCCCACAGGCGACAAAATTTACAAATCCGCCTCTGCATGGGTCCCATTAACGTTTTGAGGGAGAGGAAATTTTATTCTTGAATGCTATGAGAGACATCTCTCACAATAAACGAAATGATATTGTTTTCCCTATTGTAGATTTATTTTGAGGAAAGTCGCGAAGGAGGTTGCCTTTTTTCAGTAGCAAATATCTCGACTACTACGAGTCGAACATAAAAAAATTTTCAACCAAAATAAAGACCTTTAAAGTTCCATATAATTACACAATACGATACATGTTTATATAAGATCCTTAGTTTTTGAGTTATTCGGCCTAAGAAGAGTGTACCCTTGTCCCGAAAATACTAAAGACCATCTAAAATTATTTTTTTCAACCCATGAGAACAACGCCTCAGTTACAGAATGAAAAACATTTTCGCAATAAATTATGTAGTTGTAATTCTTCGTAGACTCATTTTGAGGAAGTGTTCAAGTAGGGTGCGATTTCTTTTTTGTATACATTCAGAATGCTGTGAAGTTCATGTAAAAATGAAAAGCATCATATTCACAAGAAGTCTAGCGGTATGCATTTTTTTCATTTGATCGATATTTTTTGTCTCACTGGGTGCACCAGCGTAAAGATATGAAAATCTTTGTTTTCTGAAAAAATTTCGCTTGTCTGTACTTTTGCTCGCGAAATACACATTAGTTGAAAAATGTAAAACATCAAATTTACAATAGATTGGATGGTGACAATTTTTTGTAGTCCTATTTTGGAAAGGAGTACTTTATATCTAATTGAAAATTTTTTTGACCCTCCTGCCCCTATTCAAATAAAGATGAAATCAAAAATTACTATGATTGGCATTGTTGAAAACTTAGTTTTGTGTATTTTTATATCAACTTTATCCATCTGCAACAAATGTCAGAATGAAAAGGGTGGAACATCGAATTTTCTTCCTTGAACATTTCTAAAATGGGCCTACGAACATCCAGTCAATTTACTGAAAACTGAATGCTCATCGATTCATGAAAAATATATGCCTTTGGATGTCTCTGCAGCCCTCCTAAAAATTCAAATAAACAACAATTTTGAGTAGAATCAAAATTTTGAAAAAAATATCTCATCAAAATTTTAAGCAATTTTTATTCACATTTGTAAAATAGGATCATTGTCATACAACAACAAAAATACAAATTTTCTGAAAACAAAGATATGAAATCCCATACTTCATCTATTCCTTCCCAAATCAACTTCTCTACACATAATCCTCGCTTTTATTAAATACTCGATCAAAAAATAAAAAACCTAAGAAAACAGACTGGATACTCACATATTGTAATTTTTTCATCATCTTGTACTTATCGCACGAGAACAAATTAGGAGGCTCTTGAATTTGCGCATCTGCAAAACCCCAAAATTCGATTACACGTCGTCAAAACCGCAAACTAAAAATCTGTCCTGGCCTTACCTTGTTTCAATCGCTCCGTCACCTCTTCGTAACACGATTTACCTAACGTTTTATTCTGGTCTCCGAAATGTTTAAATAAATTACTCTTGCCGCAACAAGACTGCAAACATAAACAAATTAAACGACAATTTAACCCACAAACGCCGTTTAAATATTAATTAACCCGAAGTTCGTACTTTTCTCGAATGTTGTTTGCATTTAAAATGATCATCATTCACGATCTCGCTATCGTCGTCTGCACTCCTTCGATGTCTCACCGGTGAATTTTCGTCCTCCGAATACTCGTCTATTTCCGACTGTAAATGTTTAGCTGAAAAAAACAACCGGAATTTCTCTATTAATCCCAAGTCTCGTCGCGTATGCAAATTGGGTAATTTAATATCGTCTCTGTATTCGTAAACCGCTCCGCAACAATCGAACACATTTTATGTATCGTAAAAAACTGGAATTACGTTAACTTCTACGGTACCGTTAGCTACACGAGTTATTACCTTCGTAAACGTCCGATTCACCGGGCACAACCGCGCCTCGACTTTTAAACGCTTCGTCGAGTCCTGCTCGCTACAATCGGTGGTGTTTACGGTGACTAAGGCTGATACAGAATTTATTATTTATTGGGTAATTTTTTTTTTTTTGAGGCTTTTTTCTACACTTATTGTCAACATTAAGGCGGAATATTTATTAATAATGGAATCTGAGTATATACCTATGTACCTCTATTACCAATATTTTTCCAATCCATAAAAAAATTATAACGTTATTCTCCCAATTTTATACGAGTGTAATGCTACGAACCCAAAAATGAAACCATTTTGTCCTTGAACTCCATAGGTAGGTCAACTGTTTCTGTCCTAACGCAATATATCTAACGGTAACCTGATCAAGTATATTTTCTGGCTTCGTTTCTCAAACCGATTGCCAGAGATTTGGGTTCATGCGATCGTTCCACCGTGGTTTATTAATAAGATCGCGAATATTTTGCGAGTTAAAATTAGGTTTTGAATCAAACCCAAGTCGTTTGTTTCATTACAACCGAATTAAAAATTACAAAACGAGTTTTGATTTTTAGCCGAATTATTTACCTATTACCATGGTACTTTTTCCAGAAGTAAGGGTCGAGGAGAGGTGGACAGGGGGTCGAATATTTACTCAATTTAAATAAGTCGAATAACTTTAAAGAAAAAATTCATCAAGTATTTTTGAAAAACAAAACCAAAAAATTCAATTAATACCTATTTTTTCGTTAAATATTTTAAATTATGAAAAAATATCATTTTTGGTGAATTTTAAATTTAAAAAAAAAAAAATGAGAGTAGGGCTTCTTTTTTCAACCAATAAAAAAACTACTTTCTTAGAAAAGTCATAAAAACATTTATAAATTTTTACTTACTTGTTTACTTGTTTAATTAATGTGCCCCGTACTGTTATCATTTAGGGAAACAGTTTCACTATTTTCTGGAAAACCAAGTTGTTAGTTTTATTACAAATGAAAAAAAATTCGAGTTAGTTATTACGATGGTACTTTTTTCGAAAGGAGGGGTCGGAAAGGAGGAAGTTGGATACTTTTTTCCATTTAAAGAAATAAGATAACTTGAAAGAAAAAAACGATTAATAGTATATTTGAAAAACAAAACTGAAAAAATTAAATGATTTTTTTTTAAATTAAATATATATATATTTTTTTTTATATGGCGTATTTAACTGCTATTGGGTCATAAATTATGAAGAAATAAAATTTTTGGCAATTTTAAATTTAAAAAAATAAAATATTAAGGCAGGGCTTCTTTTTTTAATTTAAAAAAACCTCCTCAAAAAAATTTTAAAAAACATAATAATACATTGTTTGGTGACATTTTGGGAGAATATTTCTTCATTTATCGGCTACAGACATATTGGCCAGTTTTGCCCCCCCCCCCCAATTTCATATCAAGAAAATATTGTAAACCAGAAACTAACTAAACTTATATTTTTCACCATAATTGGGTAAATAGGAATTTCAATAAATAAGTGGATAAAAAAAATAAATAAATAGGAATTTCAATAAATAAGTGAATAAAAAAAAATATGTGAGGTATAATAGCCTTCATATCCTTCAAAAATTCAGTTAAAAACGAGATTGCTGTCACGAGCTCAGCAAATTTTCTAGGTAAAGCTTTGACTGTACATTGAATTTAAAAAGTGATTTTGACTCTGTTACGTCTGAAGGTTTGTAGTCCATCGATTATGTCAATGGATTATTCAATTTATTCGTAACTTTATTTTGAAAATTAAATACATTATACTTCTGCTGGTTTGGTTAGGAGTTAAACCAACCTGACTGTCGAAGAGCGAATGAAAGATAAATTGAAAAAATTAAAAAAAAATTGATTCAGTAATAATTTTGAAATTGTAATCCAACATTGGAAAAAAAATTAGCATCATGATTTTTTTTTTTTGATAAAGTAAAAAATAAAGAAAAAGGGGTCATGCATACATTCCTTGGAATTCTCCAAATTATGAAAAACCTACGACCCAGGTAAGTAGAGTTCTTGGTTTACTTATGAAAAAAAATCAGTCTAATTTTAGGGCACAACTGCCCGGAATAGGGGTTTTAATTAAAAAATAATAATAATAATGAAAACAACCAAATAGTTCTGAAACTTGCTCATACTTTTCTTATTCTTTTTTGCCACAAAAAAATACTAATCGTAATTTTTTTAGAAAAAACAAAGTAATTTATGCAGAACATTTTGAATTTGTATGAACTTATCCTTGAAGAAATGGAAGAAAAAATGCAATTTTTTTATTCTTTTAGAATTTTTTCTATTAAAATATAACATTCACTACTTAAATATCCAATACTCTAATTCTATCATACCAACTTCAGCAATTCATACTACAAAAATAACGAAAACCCAACCTCTCAAAATCCATGTAAGAACCAAAGCTCAAAGAAAGTACTAATAAGAAGATATCGATATCGCTACAAATAAGTACATGTGTAATAATCACCATTAAGGTTAATCACAGTGGCCTATGCGAAGGAAAAAATATACTCGTTTTTACCATTTTGGTCGTGTCACCTCATCATTTCTTAATACGGACTAAATGTCATAAACTAGAGCCATCGCTGATTTCACCCATACATTTCCTATAGCCTGAAAGCTTTACAACACTTCATATAAATGATCAATATTCGCTCCTAAAGTATCTCCTTTCATCAAATCTCCATCCTCCAAAAACCACCCGTCAATTCAAGTAATGCATTTCAAATTACCACAAGGCCCACTTTTATAGTTTATTTGGGCTACCTAAAAATGTGGGTAAATTAATCATCGCGTTCGAGGCCTCTAATTGCGTCGAGCTTTTCAACGAGATATCACTTAATATCACAATGCAGCGTATAAAGTACGCTATATTTCACCGCACAGTCGCTAGATAGGCAGGTACTACGGCGACGTCGTGCGACTGTATTAGATGAAAAATGAACGTGCGCAAATTTTTACGCAGCCAGGAAAGCCGATAGCAGCTTTGCGAGGGATACTTTTAACATAAATCTGAATTTTTGAATTTATCGAGACAGGTAAAGGGAGAAGCTCGCAGGACCCGAGATTTATTCGTAATTCCGATGGCACGCCGCTGGGCCCGTGTATGCGATAAAGTTGCGAAAAATATTTTCATAGCACCTAGTTACTCCGCATTATCGATACTTTACAATACAATGTACTTACTGTACGTGGTCACCACATAAAATAAACAGAAAACATATTCAAACCTGTTCTATATCAATTACGTTTAACAAAAATAACGTAAAAATTTACAATTAAAATACACGACACTTAAAAAAAAATTAATGGAAAATTCAACTCACTAAATTCGGTTTCTTCGAAACAATCGCAAAACGTAAAACACACTAAAACAGTTGCTATAAATAACCGCATCGTTAAATTGTTTACACTTGTTTCACTAAATACTCAACAGGTACAACTGAAGTACGACGAACTCTTACGTTCGGTTATATACGAGACCATCGTCGTCCGCCAACCAACAGGAAGGTTAGTTAGGTCACCAAATGCTCGTCAGACGTTTGTAATGAATCCGCCAACAAAATCATAACAAAAGGTAACCAGCTTTGTATAAGACTGGTGTCGTCATCGTTAATAATTCGCGTACCATTGG
This sequence comes from Phenacoccus solenopsis, assembly GCA_009761765.1. Lineage (NCBI taxonomy): Eukaryota > Metazoa > Arthropoda > Insecta > Hemiptera > Pseudococcidae > Phenacoccus > Phenacoccus solenopsis. The sequence continues at coordinate 36,299,089 of CM019753.1, forward strand.
CGTAAAAATAATTTACACCACTTAAACACAACTGTTTAGCCTACCATGCACACGTGAAACCAAATTGAACCGGTACACAGGCTTCGATCGTTACCGTTAAAACGTCCAGTTCTACTCGTACGTTCAAATTACCTCGATCCTCTAAGCTCGACAAAAATAACACCTTCGTTGTTATATTCGGTCATATGCAACATGGTCACGATCCAAACGACTTGATTGAATTCGACAATTTACATTCTAAAGATGTACCTATACTCGAGCCTTACAAAGTTACAAGCTCGTTCCAAGTATGTACAATCTTTAAATTGTTACACTCCTATCCTCTCGGCGAAACCATTAACCCTTACGCGCGTTACACACCTAATCCGTCCCAAGCTTGGAAAAAATGCTGGTGACAAGAATTTAATAAAATTCTCGTAAATAAACGAGAATAAATTCTCGGTTAAATTGTGCGAACCATTTTATGAACTAAAAACAGGAAACGGTGTTATAGCTAGCTAAACAAATAACGCAGACGTTCTTTTAAAATCATACAGTATAGCTAGCTCGCTCTTTTATCCTTCGTTGTTCGAGCTTTACGTGTATGCTCGTACGCGCCAATTCTTTTTCGTGTATGGACGAACGATTCTTTTCGTTGGTCTAGGTGTTCTTCTCCTATATGTTCAAACAAAGTATGATGAATGCTAGCTTTTTTTCAAATACTATTCATACTTTATGATTTTCATTGTATTAAATAAACCTTTTATTTAAATAAGTATTTGTCCTTGAAAAAATGATAACAATAATACCTAACTAAAATTAAGACGAATCTAAACGTTCGTACTGATTCGTAGTTTTATTAGCAAAATAAAAATTAAAGAAAATTAAATTATTTTAAATTAAAAAAGTTATTGGCTACATCACCACCAATGAAAAAAGAATGAATCAAAGCAGATCAAAATTCTTCAAATACAATAAGATTTTATGAAACTTCATCGACAAAATGACCACATATAACTTGATAAGTATAGTCTAATCATATTTGATTAGATTGGTACCTATATTCCGGATAAAATAAGGTGTACAGTAATAAAATTTGATGAAATAAGATATTATTCCTATTCCTATCTGATCTAATTTTATGGAAAATATTGAATTTCATATAGGCATGTATTTGGATTTACATGATTTGAACAAGTTACATTGATTTTCAACAAATTAAAGATGTTACCAATTGTTTTGATCAAATTTTATCAATTTCTTTTTTCCTGGATTACAAATAAAAATTTAGACTAATCTATCTCCTCAGAAGAAAAGAGATTGATCATGAAAATGACCAGATTTATACATAATTTGATTTTAAATTCGATGGAATTTGATCTAATATGATCGAATTCGATGAAACTGTATCAAATGAAATTCAAAACTTTTTGAATCAAAATTGATAAATTACATCTAATTTTCAAAGAAATATAATTAATTCCTTCAAGTTTATGAGCTTTATATCAAATATGGGGTCAATTTATTGATGAAATTTCATCAAATTTTATCACATTTGATAAGCCAATGAAACAAAGAGTTGTTAGAAGGAAATAGAGTAAAATTAGACGCATTTCATCGGGTATAACAATTTTTTATATCGCTTGTTGGACATCTTTGCTTCTTTCATGGGCTATCAGCAAACGATAAATTTTAATCTTGTATTTTTTTCATTATTTTTTAGCTAAGTTTTAACATTAAAAACGACAAGTATTACAGCTTACCTGATTTGTGAAGAGGGTGTGGGGGGAGGTGATATTAAAATAAAATTTAATGTATGAATGTTAAATAAATTAAATATAGGGCTATCGCCTCCTTAATATATTAATTATTAAATAAATAGATTAAATTAAATTAAATATAAATAAGTTTTAAAAAATAATTTTAAATTATTATAATAAATTAGATTTAATAATAAAAAAATATTATTTTCTTTTTTGAATTTTTTCAAATCTTTGCATTACAGACCATTTGTAATCATCTGGCAAATGTTCAACTTTTTTGGGTAAATTCACTTAAATACTGATGAGAGAGTCTTCTTAAACATGCGAAAAAAACAATTTTTTTTCGATACACCTCAAAATGAAGGACCACTCAAATTTTGGAGGGGGGGGGGGACTGGAGAAAAGGTGAATAGCTCAAATTTTTCGTTTTTGATGACATGAAAGAGTGAGTCGCGGACATCAACATATCCAAATTTCAGCTTCTCAAGTGTATTGGGAGGGGGGAGGGAAGTAAGAGCGAGAAACGGTTTTTTAAGGAAGTTTTGAGTTTTGAAATTTCTTGAATCTTCCAAACCTCGTCATCAAATCAACCTAGAAAAGGTAAACTTTGTATGTAAGGTTAGATGCTGACGAGAATATGATCTTTTGAATTTGGATCAAAATGAACTCAAAGTGGCGAATTATGAAAAATTGAGTAGAGCTTGAGGAGCCTTAATTTTGTAAAAATGTAATTAATATGAACTCATATGATTATTGGGGATAAGATGTGAGTTTTGGGAACTCGGGTAAGCAAATAGGGAGGTCAACGAGAAAATCAAAAAACGTTTCGGGACCTTGGCCTACTCTGGCCTTTCTTCACTTACGCCACTGGCAAGAGGGAAATTAAACTTTTCAAGCGGTTATAAAGGAGATGGGTAGGGGTTTCTAGCCCCGGTGTAAGATGTAGGTGTAAAGGAATTAACAGCATTTAATACCTTTTTATTGAATTATTTGTCCCTTCAATTTCATCGCTATGTTGTCCACTCCCTCTTAAACGTGAAACACATGTGAAGGAATGTTTCGTTTTTTCGGTCAATTTTTCAATATATTTTCAACTACTTTGGAAAACATCTACCACATTGGTTTATCTATGTTTTCACGAAGAATTAGTAAGAGCAAATGAAAGTATGGAGACAGATGAGCTCGAATGAGCATATTAAAGTCTGCACGCGTGTATCATTTGGACATACAGATCTTTGAAAATAATTATTGAATATTTTTTGAAACTTTTCTGCTTTTATAACAAAAGTCTTCAAAATCCAAAAATATTCTTCATTCATGTAATTTATATACCGTGCGTCCCATTGATCTTCGATCCCCTCAGAGCAAAAATCTCAAGTAGCTTACCTTGCAACAAATTCAAAATGCCTTTATTAAGGCCACTTGAGAGAAATTTTTGCGCTTAGGGGATTGCAGATCAATGGAACACACGGTATATTCATCATTCGTTATGTTTGGTTATTCGCCACATTCAAAAACGCCCCACTTTCCCAAATTTTGTTTATTTTTTCGATTTAAATTCTACTGAATTATGTAAGATATAGATGCAGTTCAGGCATTCTTGAAAACGAAAAAAGAAATCTATTTTAATTTATTTCAAATCACAAATAAAATCTCTCCAAGAATAGACTAACGGATTCATCAAATAATACTCGGTAAAAGAGGAAGGGAGAGAAATTAAGACCGCAATACCATTCAATACGACCTCCGCATTCCGAAAATGCGAAAAATAGGCACAACTTTCACGCAACTATCCCACACTTGAATAATCTCGAAGCGTACAATTCATCAATTAAAAATAATATAAACATAATCGAAAGGAAAATCATCACCAACAAAAACAACTTGCGGTCGTTACACCGTCAAAAGCGAACCATCCAAACACCGACAGTTTCCATCCTCGTCACGCGTTTGCTTCGCCAACGGACTAATTACCATCGTTCAAATTCTGCTCGTCAATTAAAAATAGGTAACCGCACCGAGGGTACTCGGTAACCGCACGAATAGAAAATAAAACTCCGCTTCGTTCCATATTTGCATACCACCAAACATCACGTCTGAACGATTTCGACGTAAAGTTTTTAGTCGACGAATAAACGCGTCCGCCAAGACATTTACAATTTCGCCAAATCTCCCTGATTCTGCGACTAAAAATGTGACGTCGCCCGAGCATTTTCTGAACTCAAGCAACCAGAAAATCAACGAATAAATGGTACGCCACTTGCGCTTAAAAGAGCCCAACTCGAACGGCAACCGAGGTACAGCTATGGCGAATACGAGCGGGGTACGTTGCAGTTGACATTTCGCCCCGAACGAATTTCATGCTCGCTTGTTCTACTTTCAGCATCCATGTTTATTCGTAACATCGATGTTTTCCACTCGCTCGTATTTTCCGAATGCGCTATTCGCTCGCAATATTTCACCATTTTCTCATCATCGGTAAAGTTGTTTGAAAAATCGCGCGCGACTTTTATTCCTTATACTGTAATATCTGTTCTCGACATTGTCATTAACTTGAATGAGAAAAAGTTGTTTCGATTTTATTATCATCTCGCCCATATATATTACGAGACCACTCTCGACTCGTCCTTCTTCCACCTATGCGGTGCTTATTTAATTAAAAACTTACCGGCTATAGGTCGCGGTCATCTCACGCTCATCGCGATGCCAAATTTTCCTCCATCGTCCATCTTGAAACTCGATCACAATTAATGAAATACGACGTGGAAAAAATTCTCTCGTTTTCATAACCGCTGCTAGCAACATGGATTAGTAATACCGCGTCCATTTGTTATAATTTATTCATTCGCCTTAACAGGCTCGCTAAATTTCTTAAAAAAAAAAAAAAAAAATTGTCTGAAACTAATTCTAACGAAAATTTCCTTAAAATCCACTCCACCGAGTGGTTTGGGTCATTAATAATTTTTTGTGTAATTTAACAAACGACGCTTCGCTTGATTTGAACGAAATTATCGTACTTAAACCACCATTACCGACTCATTTGTCACCACGTTTTCGTCGTCCATGTAATTTTAAAACTTCCTCGGCTTTGGAAACGATTCAGTTTCATACTCGAGAAAAAAAGTTGGAATTTTTTACATCGTTAAGTACCTTTAAATGGGAACACTCGTTCCTCGGAACATCTCTGAATAAAAAAGCGAGGAAATTTTAGCAATTTTTCGTAACGAGAATTTTTCCAAAAATTAACAATCTGACGTACATTAGGATTTTTTTCGAGCTTCAGCAAAGTTCATTTCATCCTATCAAGCCTATTTTCTTTTTTAGCGGAAAGTATGCAGCTTCAAGAACTTATCAAATATAAATAATACAGCAAAAAAAAAAAAATTAACGGCGCCATTATATAAATCTCATTTTTCATATAATTTGAATTTTTTTTTACAATATCGATTATTACAAATAATTTAACAAAGAATAAATGAACGTAAGCAGCCACACCGCATTACTAGAGCTGAATTTTTTATTTGTATTCCTTGGAAATTCCAAATTTAAGTTGTTCACTTCTTCATGTCCACAGGTCACACCCATTACAGAGAATAAGATTCCCTACCTACCCCTTCCAAAATGAACTAAGAAGTTGTATTTCATATATATCGTATTTCTTGAATACAGGGATCACGCAAACTCTTATTTCAAATTTCCAGTTATTTGAGGCTGTTCAAGCTGTCCTCAAACTTCGTTGATAACCCACTTAGGATCCTTCGACTCAAATTCACAAAATCATATTCTAATCGAGAAAGTTTCAGCATTCTAGATACACATAGTGAAGAGATAAGGATGATTCATGAAATGTCCTAACTTCATTTTCCGTTAAAAAAGCATTTTTCTCTCCAACTCACCTTTAAACATATTAACGAAGCTGAAATTTGGAAATGTTGATGTGTTGAAGAATCACGAACAAAAATATTGAGGTCTTCTCCTTCTCTCTACATCTACTCAAAATTTGAGTAAACCGTCATTTTAAGGTGAATTAAAATTAAAAAAAAAATAAAATTATGTGTTTCCATGAAGAATCTATTAGGAAGTTTTGCACGGCTGGATTTAGGCACTGGCACTGCATGCACGTGCGTGTAACGTAAAATTCAAGTGCAAAGTTGCAAAAAAGTAACCAGATTCTTTTAGGCGTTGAAACTGCATTCTTTCCAGAGTTGTAACCGGATTTTTTCCGGAGTTGATAGCTGATTTTTGCCGGAATTGAAACCGAATTCTTTCTGGAGTTGAAACCGGATTCATTTCAGAGTTGTAACCAGATTTTTTCCGGAGTTGATACTGGATTCTTTCCAGAGTTATATCCGAAATTTTTCCGGGATTGATAGCTGATCTTTGCCGGAATTGAAACCGGATTCTTTTCGGAAATGGAACTAGATTTTTTTGGAGTTGAAACCAGATTCTTTTTGGAGTTGAAACCAGATTCTTTCCGGAGTTATAACTGGATTCTTTCCAGAGTTATAATCGGATTTTTTCAGGAGTTGATAGCTGATCTTTGCCGGAATCGAAACCGAATTCTTTCTGGAGTTGAAATCAGATTTTTTCTGGATTGAAACCGGATTATTTCCAGAGTTGTAACTAGTTGTTTTCCGGAGTTGATACTGGTTTTTTTCAGAGTGAAAATCATATTTTTTATTGGGTTGAAACCAGATTCTTTCCAGAGTTATAATTGGATTTTTTCGATCTTTGCCGGAATTGAAACCCGATTCTTTTCGAAAATGGGACTAGATTCTTTTTGGAGTTGAAACCGGATTCTTTCCAGAGCTGTAATTGGATTGTTTTCAGAGTTAACACCTACTTTTTTCCGGAATTGAAACCAGATCATCTCCGGAGTTAAAACCGGATTTTTTCTTTAGTTGAAAACAGATTCTTTGTAGAACTGAAACTGGATTATTTGGAGAGTTGTAACCAGATTTTTTCCATAGTAGAAAACAGATTTCTTCCGAGGTTGAAGCCGGATTCTTTCCGGAGTTGAAATCGGATTCTTTATTGAGTTGAAACTAGATTCTTTCCGGAATTTGAACTGGATTCTTTCCAAAGTTGTAATCGCATTTTTCTCAGAGTTCATAGCTGTTTTTTTCCGGAGTTGAAACCGGATTCTTTCTTTAGTTAAAACCAGATTCTTTCTAGAGTTGAAACAGGAATCTTCCCGGAGTTGAAACGAGATTCTTTATAGAGTTGAAAGTTTATTGTTTCCAGAGTGGTAAACGGAATTTTAAATGGGGTAGAACTGGTGATATAGCTTTGCTAACCACAATATGAGGTGTGACAGGGGAGGGAGAGGAGGGGAAGGTGAACTCTTTGATCTACTTTATAATTTTAATACAGGGTCAACAATGTTTTCTAAGTATTTCTGTAGACTCAACACAAGAATTGGTAATACCGTGCGTCCAAGTGATTTGGGTACGATCAGCGAAAAAATCTCTTTTCCAATTATATAATTTTTTTTTTCAAAATGCAAAGAAATTGTAATGCAGTTGAAATGAATTTTTCAGTCTTAAAATTCATTAATGTATTTTTAAAAATAACTTCTGATTTAGAAATTGTAATTAACTCTTATTAAGTTATCAACAAACTGAGATTTTTGAGCTGATTGTACCTGAATCCTTTGGACGCACGGTATATATAATGCAATGATTCAAATTTAAACATCACCTCTCTTTGCTGAACTGTAGCTCCATCCCCTTGAGTTCAGGAATACCATCTAAAAATCATCTGATAGAAAATTTGATGTAGATTATGTTTCATACACCCTATCTGGATTTGGGGAACTAAAATCCCCAATTTCGGAAGGAATCCCAGCCCGGATACCTCACATTTTTGGTCCAGGTTATATTAATCGACCAGTATATCAAAATTTAGCTTGCCATATAACATTTTCCCATACCTTTTTTTTGGCTAATTTTATTGGACTGATTGCTTACTTTGCTTGCGCATAAATGATTCTTTCAGTAAAAACCAAAGATCATTATTTTTCTCACTAGAGTTCAACCATGAAACACCCTGAACACCCTCACTCTGTACCAGTGTAAAATTAAATCCGAAACGTAAGTAGATCTAAATCTACATAATATTCGCGTTTTCGGTTTTCGTCGACGCTTTTTTCGGTTTGTAAACAAAATTAAATAGCTTAATAAAGCTAACTTTAAAAACTAATAATTCAATTTTAAAAACAACTCGGTTCGTACCGAAATATCCATAAATTATTCCATTTACGTTCACTTTTTAATTTCTCGAGGGTTCGTTTTTAATAAGCTTAATTGTTTATAAAGCTTTCTTATTACCAAAGGTAATAAAAAAAGTCTGTTAAAGAAGTATTTCTTTATTAAATGGCGGAATTACACGGCCAAGTTAATTAAACAGAACGCGCGCATTTTTAACAAACTCTTTACTCTTCTACACCATACTACACTCACATAATGCTACCGAGGGTCAATGAAATTGCTAGTTATTTATCATTTTAATCGTTGCGCAACTCAGCTGCATTATTAATATTATCGCCAACACTTGCTCCCATATGCGACAAAAATTGCATAGCCTGAAATTCAGCCTTTTTGTACGCGACCAACTTTTCCGCAACTCCCAAGTCGCATCAATCTCCGAGAAAGTCAACACCTAATATAATTTAACTCTCGCCTTCTTATAATGTCTTTTGTTTTAACCCTTCTTTCCTTTCGACTATACAGACGAATTATTAAAAGGAAAAAATCAAAATTTTAATTCGTCTTTTCAAACTTATTCGCCTACTTATAAAGATGATGACAATGATTGATTACGAAGGAGATGTCTATTTAGAAAAACACATTTATTTCGTTTATATTATATTTCGTACACCTAAACAGCTACACAAGCGAATCTGACTCGTATTTATAGCGAATAACCCGTGCATTTTCAAAGCTCTATTTTCCAAGTTGAATTTATTCTTTTGAATACTTCCCTCCGTCGATCTTTCAAATAAAATTTCGTTCGCGATGGTCGAATAAAAGAATTTAATTAACGAACAAACGTTTTCAAATTTTCCTTCAAATTGTTGAAATTTCAGCCAAGGTCGCAACCAAGCTTTTTCCACGCGCAAAAATATTCAACCAATTATCAAATGCTTCCAAGCAAACAAAAAACCAAATTTTTTTCCGAAAAAACAATTCGCTGAAGAATTATTATTATTTTTTTTATTTGAATTACATAGAAAAACGATTTAAAAATTCATTTAAAAAAAAAAAAAGAAGAAAAAAAACACCAAGTATTCTTGTCGCCATATTGCCAGCGAATTTTACATTATATCTCCCTTCTTCATCCCTGGAATATTAGATACTTATCGATAGTACTGTATAAGAATGTAGTTTGATTGAACAAGTCTAAGAACGAAATAGATTTTTAATATTCAAAATGGAATAAGAGTACTGATTGAAACTCGTTAAAAAAATTAGGTAAACGTTTTACTCCGCCACTTCAAAAGAAGTTGAAATGCTGAAAATTAATGATATTGTTACTTGACATTCCATCAGCTATGATGTCTTGCATATTTATAACGAGAAACAGGTACTGTAACATGGAATACAGAACTTTACATAGAATTTTTAAAGATGTTTAACAATTCCTGATTTTTTCAGGACTCTAATCTGAAATAAGTTAACTTAAAAACTAAAATTTTGGTGGTTAATGAATTTTTTGTAAAAGATTCTCAAATTACTAGCTTTCAAAATACATTCGTAATTCTAAGTAACATTTTCTTTTTCGATCCTCTAGAATAATCCGCCTAAAAAATTTAACGATAGTTCAATCATACAAGCCCAAAAAAGAGCTTCAAGAGGTCTTGAAATAATTTGAAATGGAAGAGAGGCAGATGGAGATTTTTGAAAAAAAAAAAAATATATATATCTATCCATGACGGAATTAATTTAAAATATATGTTACTTGAATCATTAAATAAACATAATGAAGAAGATTAACACTCCTCTATTCCCTGTTTGGACAACATCGCCTCATTCTGCTTCGAAGAAAAATGCCAGTTTTTTATTTAAAGTGGTTCTCGCCAACAGTGTATATTGCATAGGCAAGAAGTTCTTAAACCTTCATCAGGAATGTTTCTAAATAGTTGATAATATTTACTTGGGTGGATCTAATCTTTAAGAGAAAATTGATAGTATCAGTTGGGAAAAGTTGTCAACAGACATCAATAGCATGATTAAAGCATTACAGCCCTCTAGGTCAATATTTAATATTCTCATAATGAGCTCGAAGGTTGAAAAATTTGATACGAGTATTATCAAAAATTTTCAAAAAAAATTTTTTTGGAGGTAAATTATCACATTGGAGGCAGAATAATTCCGAAAAAATATATAATATTATTCTTAGCATACGAAAGGGTCCTAAACATATTTTTTAAGTCTGCTATATTTATACGTCAAATTTTACGATTTTTCACGTTATTCTGTTATATTGTTAATGAAATATTAGATCTTGGGGTTCCCCTTGAATATGAAGAAAAATTATTATACATATATTTAGTAGTAGTTTTGTACATTATTGCACCCGAGCTGGTTTTTCAAGTACATTGTCGCACCCGAAGTTGACGTTCTTGCACCCGTTGCGGATCCTATAACGTTTTCTTATATGGGAGTACGCTAGAATGGTTGGTAATAGCGTTTAGAGTAAGAGGGGTGAATTTTATGTAGGGTGCAATAATGTATATATTTCACTGAACTTAAGTAACATAAAATTTTTTTTCCTCCTAGAAAGCATTGGAGATCAAAAAACTTCTGCTCAAATTTGATACTGCACATAGTATATATTATGTACTTCGATACAATTTTTATTTGAACCCCTTACACAACTTTTTTGGCATGTATATGAACTGGTACACAGTTGGACCCAAATTAGTGTTTAACATACATTACTGCATACTTTTTCGGGGGCAATAATGTAGGTATTTATATAGGTGGGTGCAACCACTATCACTATTTATATAATGGATGCAACAAGTACACTTAAAGACCTGGGTCCAACAAAGTACTGTAATTAGGTATATATATATTCATTTATTTGGTATCAAAGAGACAAAATGTAGGTATTCTGCCAAAGAAATTTATTCATTTAAAAAAATAAGTTTTTCAAACTTGGAGTCCATTATGAAAGTGCTAATGGACTTTGAGGGCTTAAAATTTTTTGAGCATACTATCGAGGTCATTTGACAAAGTTTATCACCCACAAACTATCGGTTCTTGAATAAAATCGAAAATCAATTCACCCTAGTGAACATATAACTCTTAAATATTAGCCTGAAGTCACTCAAGGGCAAATCATTCTCATCCATGGTTTTCTATTGATTTCTTCAACAACATATGATAGTAAAATGTTACCCCCTGTACAGTGTACATACCCTATTATTATTAAATCCAACAAAAATTTCGCAATGTATGGGAAAAACCTTTATCACGAAAGATAATTCGCCGAAATTTCAACATCAAAAATAAATATGTCGACATCCAAGTAGACGACATCGTGTTCCATTATCCTCACAAACGTGGTTTTTAAAACGATCGATAATTCTTTGAAATGTCTCATTTACAAATTCATGAACTACTTTCATCCTTATACTCATTAATTTCGCCAAAAATAAATGTTTAAATTACTTTTAATTTCTTTGCCCGCCGCGTACATTAACGCGACGCTGACGGTTTTGTTCTGGAAATTCGCTGCCAAAGCTACCTTTTCCATTTCGCTAACTCGTCTAATTAACGCGCATTAAAATTCGCCGCTTTTATTCGCGCACGTCGCGTTTCGCGTCGTAAAAATTAACACGTCAAAAAATCTTTTTATTACTAACGCAGGTAAATGGTATACCTGTACGTATTCGTATAGAAAGATCAAAAAAAATACACGTAGCTTAATAGAATACGTGAAATTTCAAAAGTTAATTATAAATAATTAAGTTTTCGGCGTTAACTGCCTCAGGATGGAAAATCCAACACGAGAGTGTAAACTATATCTCAGTAATTTTTCTCCTGCTTTTTCTTTCTCTTCGAGAATATAAATTTTTTACAGCCAGCTGAAGTTATATAATACAAGAGTCTGTCCATTTATTCTCATATTATGACTACGTTAATATCGCGTGGCACTTGCGTATCACTTGTTTCAATGTCAATGTAAGCCAAGTTGGGCAACATGAAGCTAGAGTTTGTTGATCTACGGCTTTCGTTCGATTCGGTCGACCATCCTGAGCCTGGGACCAGTACTCACATATCTGTGGCCTCGATACGATCACTTACTTAAATTCAAATTCTCCACCAACTTGACGTTGATTTATCTTACTCGATCAATTTTTAGCCCATCCAACGTCCTCGTTCTCATCCAAGCGTACTCAAGAAGTTGCAAAATTTTTTTAAATCTTGAAACTCAGTTCGAAATCCAAGAATGCCGAAACCTGTTATTAATTGTAGAAAAACGTATTTACGAAACGCTCCATTGCCCCAGTCGACCACTCCTTTAGGCTCCGTAAGTGACAACATAAAATGTGGAAACTTGGTCGGAAACACTTAATTAGTATCATTACAGCGCGTCAACGTTGTTACATCATTTCGCGCGGATCATTCATTCGGAAACGGATGGATGGTTCATTGATGGAAGTGAAATCTGACCCTTTTATTAAAAACGCGCATACGAGCTCATGTCGCGACGACGAAGAAAACCTTCTTTTATTCGGCTCGCGACTAATTAAGCCGTTCACCCGAAACCTATATATTTTAATGAAGCATAATTGGTCTCACCATCACCCATTTGCGGTTGTGGAAAAAAACACGTCGCGAATTTTCGCCGCTACCATCCGCTGAAAAAACACTCGATTTTTCAACATAATAGAATAGCCGCCAATCGTTACTCAGTACCGTGACCTTGTTCGGTACGCGTTGGTCCAGTGATAAGGTAGGTCACCTATACGTCACCGCGTTTATTCTATACAACGAATGAAATAATAGACTAAGCCCTATATAATGCATAGATGCCACAGTCACCGCTCTGCGACATCTTTTCATCCCAGAATTTCCGACCCATTATTCGAAAGCGAAAAAAGACAACGCGAATACGCCACACCACTTACATTTTTCGAGTAAACCGAACGACATAAGTTGGAGCGAGACGACATTCTATTAAAATCATTAACCGAGCCCCATTGTTAGACAGCTGTCATAATAGTTACCATCGAAATTTGAATTTCTCTTCAGATAATAGAACAAATATTACTCTAGTTTTGTTCCACCACCGCGCAGCCGTTATATTTGTTTAATGTGTTCGGAAACTTTATATTCCTATACGACGCGAGTTTGTAAATTTAATTAACACCGTAATAATCGCGATATCTAGTATCGTCGGCGACGCTTTTCTACGAAATCTGCTTCGAATTTCGCCGCCGCTGATAAAAGCCAGAGAGACTGGCTTATTTCGAAACCGCGCAGTTATATTGTCCGATAGTAAAAACTTACGGCCCGGGTAACCGAATACAATTTTATACCTAAATCTAGTTTCTTCGCTGAACCTATTTCTGGGTAACGTCTTCATTTCAAATGTGTGTAAATAAAATTATCATTTTTCGAAGTTTCATTCACTCTAAGGTGTACATAGCGTTGGTCGAATTTATTATTCATTTTTATTTTTTCAAAATTCAACGAGAATTATCACCGTTGTTCCTAAATTAACTCAAAGTAAATCATAAAAAATTCAGCTTTGAAACTCAGACTAGGTCAAAGTTTCACAAAGTTTGATATTATAAAAAAAAAAATTTTGGGAAATAAATTCCGTGCCTCTAGCCTCGCTGCTGTACACGGCACGGATCAAAAAAAAATCACATTTCGAAGTCATAATTTGCCGTTCAAACACTGTAAAACATTTTAGTCTCAAATTTTTCTTTTTAGCTGAGTTTTTAACTTGAAAACGACAACTATTGCAGCCCACCTGATTGGGGAAGGGATGGTCGGAGGAGGAAGGGGTCTTCAAATGTTTGCGTTTCAGACCATTTGTAATAATCTGGCAAATATCTAACTTTTCGGTATATATATTTTTCCCCCTTTCGTAACGTCCGTCGGTATTTAAAATTCGCTCAAATTTGGCGAGAGATTCTTCTCAAAAATGCGAAAGAATAAATTTTTTATTTCTTCGAAAAAATTCAAAATGACCGATACTCAAATTTTGAGGAAGGCTGGAGAAGGGGCACATAGCTCAAATTTTCTATTTTTGATCTCATATAGAAGAGAGACAAGAATACTAACATATCCAAATTTCAGCTTCCTACGTGGATTTGGAGGGAAGTTATAGCAGAAAACGGCTTTTTGAGCAAATTTCGAGCTATGAAATTTTTTGAATCTTCCATATCTTCTCACCAAATCGATCTAGAAAGATCAAACTTTGTACGTACCGTTAAATGGCGACCAAAATATGATCTCCTGAATTTGGGTCAAAATGGATACAAAATGCGGAATATCAAATTTTGAATAGAGCTTGAGGAGCCTCAAATTAGTGAAAATATAATATTATTGGGGATAAGAAGTATGCTATATCCGAAATCCACCTTAATACATGATATGAGAGGGGAGAAGAAGGGGTTATTGACCTGAAAATGTGGTGCGGATACATAAGAGGTCGAAATTTTTCTTATTGTGGAGTTATATGATAAAATGAGCCCAAGTAACCAACCTAATCGGATTTTGGCTTCCCAAATGCATTTGGAGAGGAGTTGCAGCAAATAACAGTTTTTTGAGGAAGTTGTGATTCTTAAAATCTTTTTCCCACGCATTGCGCAGGCGGGTATTCACAAAATGCGCTCAAAAATTGGTGAGAGACTTTTCCTAAAAATGCGAAAAAACCATTTCTTTGTTTTTTCAAAAAAGTTCAAAATAACGAATCATTCAAATTTTAAGGACCATAGAGAAGGTCCACTCGAATTTTCAGAAGGACAGAAAAAAAAGAGGGCGGGTAAATACCTCAAAACTTTCGTTTATGGTTTCATATTGAAGAATAAGTGAAGGACACGAACATATATGAATTTCATCTTCCCTGGTGAATTTTGAGAGGAGTAGGAGCAAAAAATTTTGCTGTTTCGTACTAGCAAGAAATTAAAAACAACTTTTTTTTCAGTCTTTCGATGATAAAATATGACAATGAAACGTTAAAAGTTTTCATTTTCGCAAATATTCCATTTTCTGAAAATTTGCATTTTTATAAAATTTTGACTCGATGTTGGGGAGTTTAAACATTGATTGAAGTGGCTGAAATTCTAATGAGATACTTATGAGGTCACTGAGTAATTACTGTGACCACGAAGGTTTGAAAGCCCTTCATAACGAAGCAGGAATAATAGCACTTGAAACGTTGTTACAAGACGAAACGTACGAAAAACATCGTGTTGAATCCAAGTATATGACATGGCGAGATGAAAAATAAAATCTTGTGCTGCTATACCTTCAAAAGTTGATTAACGAAGATCTATTAAACCAATGTTGCTTGACACTTGTCACAGGCTTTTATCATTTTTTGCCAATTCAACAAATTAGTTGTTGATCAACTTCTGAAAGTAGGACGACTATGATAAATAACATTCTTTGAACAATATCTGTTTACAAATTTTTTTGATCAACTTCCAAAGGTATGGCAATTTTGTTGATCAACATTTGTTGAATAATATTCAGTACTCAAGATTTGTTCATCAACTTACAATGGTACGACAAATTTGTTAATAGACTTGTAATGGTATGTCAACTTTAATGATCAACAAATAGATCAAATTTTTGGATCAACATTTGTTAATCAACTTTAAATGGTATGGCGACTTTGTTGTTAAATATTTAATTTTTTCATATCTCTGTTGATCAACTTTTAGTGATACAACAACTTTTTTGATCTTTGTTAATCAACTTCTAATGGTGAAGACAAATGGCTATATGTACCACAACATAAAAATATCACACTGCAACAATGTAGCAATGTAGAAGTGTAGCAGTATATACATATACCGTACAGTACAAGCAGGGACGGACCGAGCGGGGGGGGTGTAGGGGGGTGCTCACCCCCCCAGAGGTTTTGCGCAGTCGGCAAAAGTCGGCAAATCGACATTGGTGAGAAAAATTCGACAATTCCTGTTTCACTTGTCTCAGTAACAGCGAAAATTTAACAATAAATATTAAATCAAACAAAGAAACATATGTATTTGCGCATTGTTTTGCTTACTCTGTTCGAAGCTTTTCTATTTCCGAATTTTGTCTACGCTAGGAGTGGTAATGTCGCCACCTGAGAAGGAGATACTGAATATCGGAAATGAACGAGATTAATGAAAACTGATGTTCCATTAAAATTAATATTGTTTCAGTTCAATTTCAATTGATATTATATGGTTTAAATTTATCTCAAAATAATGCTGGAGAATTGGAAACTGGAGAAGTACTCAGTCCCTTCAGTGATAACAACTTTTTTCATTCTCAACAAAAAAAATCCTACTTAATATTTTTGGATTTTTTTTTATTGATTTTTTTTTTGTAATTTAAACTTATTGTTTTTCCATCATTTTAATTTTTTTTTATTTTTTGTTTTAAATTGTTGAATATTTTATCGCCTTGGTTTCATTTTTCCTTTATTTATTCGAATCTAGTTTTTTAGTTTTTAGGTTTTCATTTTTTTTTTTTCGTTATACCGGGTGACTACTTGATTAGAGCACCCAACGAGACAAAATTAGCTAAAGGTGAAACAATTCAATACATTTATGTGTATTTTTGACAACAAAAGTATAATTTAAAATTTTGTATTTTATTTTACGATAGACGCTTTTAAGCATTAAATAAATTTTATTTATGTCATTTATTCTTGCTAATATCATCCAAATACATGATTTATTTCTATGAGTGTAAGATTTTTGCGCTTGGAGTGCTCCAATCAAGTAATCACCTGGTATTTTAGCAATTATCTTCAGTTCGAAACATTACTCCATTTTTGTACATTTGTTTTCATCTTATAATTTTTTCTTTTTTTCATGATATCTTTCATTGTTGCATTTTTTAGTTTTCGGAATTTTTCATTTTTAACAATATTATTGTTTAATTTTTAGACTTCCCAACTTGTTTGCTTTCTAATTTTTGGATTTTTTTTTATTACAAAAATTTTTCTATTTTATTACGTTGTTTTGTGATATGGATTTTTTTTTTAATTTATCCATTTTCCCATCAATGTTTTCTTTAATTCTTGAATTTCCTTTTTTTTTTTTTTAATTTGAAAAAAATCAATTTTTAGATATTCTTTATATTTCTGGTTTTGCATTTAAAAAACATTTTTGTTCTTTTCTGATTTCTGTATTATCTTAAGAAATTATTTCGTGACTTGATAGTTTTAAAAATTCAACATCCGTTTTTATTCACTAAAATTCAAAATGATTCAGAATATCCATTTTACATTATCAAAATAATTAAACTTGTACCGTGTATCACCTTCTCAGGCAGTTCGAAAAACGACTGCACTTTGATTTTTTTAATTGCTTCGTAGGCAAATATAAATGTGATATTACTCGTACATCAAATTACAAATCAATCAATCGTTGTCGGAAAATTGAAAATACCAGTCGGCATTTTTAGATTTTCACCTCCCCAGAGTGCCAAGGCTCGGCCCGTCTCTGAGTACAAGTGCAACGCAGTATCGATTGAGCACTGTACGAGTGTAACAACATACCCAGGTAGCACGCTATGAATGTTACATTGTACCATGATACCCCTTGAAATCTAGACAGGCAAAAGTACCAAATTCCCTTTCGAAATATGAAATTTGTCATAAACTACAATAATTAGGTTAAAAATTTTCATTTCTTTGATTTGTTCATAGTGGAGTAGAGGATACAAAATTAATTTCTCAAGTTCATTAATTTTGCATCACTGTTTAGTTTTTGAAATTTCTTCGTCGAATTAATTTTTATTTAATTTTTGACATTCTGATTTAATGAAATGCGGTGTTAGAATCATATTATATTCACTACATTTTTAAGAATAGAGAATTTGATGCTTTGACTGTTAAGATTTCAACAGGTCGAACAGTATATGTACCAATGCACCACACAGTACAAGTGTAATGCTATACCGACGGACCAGCGTACGAATGTAACGCTATATCTAATTATCTGCAACACTACACGAATATAACAATAAGCAGATGTACTACTGCAGCAGCGTAACGCTATACGCACCATACAGTACCAGTGTAACACTACACCGATGGAGCAGCGTATGAGTGTAACGCTATATCTAATTATCTATAACACCGCAAGGGTGATGCACAGATGTAGCACTGCAGCAGTGTAACGCTACATGTAACGAAAAGTACGAGTGCAACACTATAGTAATATAGCATAGTATATAAGCGTAGTATAAGGGTAACGCTATATTCACAACACTGTACAAGGATAACACTGCACCGACATTGCATTGTACGTATTAGTGTAATGCTATAATATGTACTCCACTGTGCAGATGTAACACTACATCTATAACATTACACAGTTTAAAATCGAGTGTAACGCTATACCTACAACATCATAAGAGTGTATCAGTGTATTAATGTATCACCATACTAGTGTAATACTGTACTCATGTAACACTATACAAATGTAACGCTGTATGTAGCGCACAGTACGTCTATAATGCAATAAAGTACATGATATTCATATAAAAAATGAAAATGTTGTTGGTTCGGATTGTTCATGAACGAATTCATAGTCAATTAAATTGAAATTGTGTGTTCGAGTTCGAATCATTTGCAAAAGATTTTATTCAAAATGTTACATTTTTTGACTTAGGAGTAGAGCTTAAAGCATTGTTTATGCATTCGTGTTCAATTTAAAACCTACTTTTCTATATTATTTTTTCAACGCTATTACCAAGTACTTTTCACAATTATAGCGAAGAAAAACACAAAAAACAATTTCCTCAGTATCGACCCACATCAAAAGTCAACTGTCACGTTCCAAGGGCACAGAAATACCTCCGATTCGACCAGGGCAAAGTACTTATATTTGAAATTCCCACATTTGAAGGCGTAAAAAATTATAATAAATATGTAAATAAATCTCCCTATTTTTCGCATCATCGTTAAACCATTACAGACTTCATTTTCATTTTTATCGACGACGTTTTCGCGCGAATAAAAATAGACCGCCGAAAGTCAAAAACTATTTGAAATTGATGGGAAAATTTCGCGTACAAGTGCGAAATATAGTCGGCGAATGGGCGAAGCGGAGACGCCGAATAACCCTTAACCGTATAATTAAATTGAGCTGGAAGATATTGGACGAGTGCCATTGGCACGTGTTCCATCGCCGTACTTTGACAACAGAATGAAACCTCCGTCAATAGGAGCGATATCTCTTTACCATTTCGCAGGCTAACTTTAATGGTTTAATTGATTTGTGGGAATACTTTATCGAATTCTAATATTACCGTCTTATTAGCATCGCTTCACAGTCATAGCCATCGTAAAGAAGCCCAATGCCCTCGGACCTCCTATCATTAACATCCAACGAATTTTACTCGTGTTGCGGCCATCGTAACGTTTACACTTTCCTTAATGCGGTATGACGTCGTCTTCGCTTACAGGTATACCTACTATAAAGTTGTTTATAAAGTGACACCGCTTCGCTATTGTCCTATCTATTTAATATCGACGTAAAAAAAATTCACCGACATTGTATCCTTTTCCATGCCACATGCTTCGTTACTCATTAATACTCGCCAACAATACCAAACTAATGGATTCTATATACCGCCTTTTCGTCTCCAATTTATCTCACCACGAAACCTCATCCTATCCTTTTCATTCGCGTCTGTAATAATAAAATTTATTTACGACTGTATACAAATCCGTATACAAAACTTCATTAACAACTTAATCACTCATTTACACTATAGAAAATTCATTGAACACGGACACACGCTTCATTTTAAAGTACCAAAAAACACGCGAAATCTTGTACGCACGTAACCACCGAAATTAAGTTCACACCGCTGCGAGATTTATTACCGACAGTTTTCGAACTAGCCGTAAAAAATAATCATACCTGGCTAGCCGCTTTTGGCATCGTATTACGAACACGTCAGACCTCGATGAATCGTTGTAATGGAAAAAATTCATCATCGAAGCTCCACAGGGTAAATTTTAAACGAAAAAGCTTCCGTACTGGCCACCAGTCCTTACAAAATACCGCAACATTTTTATTACTCTTTTTAACCAATTTCATAACCTTACCTGCCCGCCATCCAATGACATTTCCATAAGGATGCTTTTCAAGGCTCATATAAGGGAATAAGTTTTTATGAGCGTAAATTTAACAAAGTCCCAAACTAAAATTAAATGAATAAACCTAAGAACCAAGTATGCTACTTTAATGACATATATTTTTCACCAATATGTAATACCCTTTAACAGATAACCACAGTTGTCCAATTTGGTCATTTTCATTTGTCAAAAACTAAAACGATGATATTAAAGATATTATAAATATTATACCTATTTTTGTAGGGGATATAAAGCAAATCGACATATTACGAGCACATTTCTAATCAATGAGAAATTTTTACAGAAGGGCCTTGATAGAGCAATTTCAAAAGTTATGTTCAAAAAATTAAAAAAATCACCTTATTTTTCGCATGTTTTTTGGTACTTATTTCCTCATATCTCTTTTTCTAGCTCCCCTATCCCCACCATTTTTACATCAGAGAAACCTCACGGCATGCTTCACAAGTTGAAATTAATCGCACTTTCTTATCATTTGTACTTCGTGAAATAAAAATTTTCAAAATGAAGTTTTTGAAAAAAACTTGTAAAAAAATTAATTTTTTCAGATTTTTTTTCTAATTATCAAAATTATCTAGGGGGACACACATTTCTAATCAATAAGAAATTTTCAAAGAGTGGTCTTCATAGTACAATTTCAGAAGTTATTTACAAAGAATTGAAAAATTCACCCTTTTTCTCACATGTTTTTCGGTACTAATTTCCTCATATCTCCTCATTCAGCTCCCCTACCCCCACCATATCACAACAGAGAACCTTCACTGTACGAATACCTCACATGCAAAACAAGCCGTGAAGTTATATCGTGCATAGTTCGTGAGATAAAAATTTTTCACTTTCATGATCAATGTGAGCGATTTTTTTTAAAGCTGGCATATCTCGGCCCCTTCCTATTGTTAGGCAAGCAAACCATGATACAAGTATGTAACTTGAGTTGACCTATCTGCCATTTGCGGGTGGCGCGCCCAAAACGGAACACCCTGTATACATTTTTTTCAAATCTAAATTCAATTTTTAGCTAGGCTTTTAATTAAAACGATAGCTATGACAGATTATCTGATTTGATAAAGACCATTAGAAATCATATGACAGAAGTCCAACTCTCTACTTTTTTATTCACTTGCTTATTTACTCATCTCTGCTTACCTACCATGTACTTAGTGCTATTAACTCCAAAGGCACGGTTTTTTCATTAAAAAAAAAAAAAGAAAAATCAATTAATGTTTATTTACTTTTCCTTTTTTATTAATCCAAAAAGACACTGTAAGATAGGCCAGGAATATGAACGAAAGAAGTTAGATTTGTTTATGAAGGGTGAATAGATAAGAAACCAAACTCTTGTTAGAAGTAGGGGGGGAGGAGGGCTCTAGACCAAGGGGAAACCGATATGCAACTAACACAACAGGGATGTGTTGTGGGGTTGCATATGGAATGCGCTGCAGGCGCAGGGACATGAGAGTTGCGTAGATGTATTTTTGATTGCATACTTGTTTTTTTGCAGGCATTAGGGGTAGTTTTTTCTTGAAGTACCTAGTTGCGACTTGGATGAATAGTTTTTTTCGATTATTATGTGAAAAATATATAACTCATTGGTAGTAGGTGTTGTACGAATTTTTTTAGAGTGAATTTTATTAATGCTTTTTTTTTTACTTTATTCATTTATATCCAATTTATTACTGAAAAGAGAGTGTATGTGTACGAAAAAAATGAAAAGAGAGAAAAATAGATTTGAAATAATAGTTTATTATCATACCCTAAGTACGTAATTGACATTATAATGGAAAAAAATATGTACAGTCTAATAATTGAATACTTGTAGAATAAAATACTAAATAATAAATACTAATACAAAAAAATTTTACACAACAAAATGAAATACTTACATACATATGAAATGAGCAAATTAAATCTAGTCTTTAAAAAATTAAAAGTAAACATTTAAGGGTATAATCATCTTAGAAAATACACAAGGTTTTAAATTTGAAACTTAAAAAAAAAGGAAGTTGAGAATCTTAATTTATTATTTTTTCTAAAAACGAGTTTTTTTATGGCCTCCAATCAGTAACAAGTTGGAAATACCGCTACTATCTTGTTTCCTAATATGTTTCAAGAAATTTTTTAAAAGTGTGAGAGTAAAAGGTGTTTTTAATTCAATAGTTTTCATTACGCGTTTAAGATTTTTTCTTAAAAAAAAAAAAGCATTTATGAAATTCACTCAAGAAAAAATTCATACAACACCTACTACCAATAGATCATATATTTTTCACATAATTATTGAAAAAAACTATTCATCCACGTCGCAATTATATATGTCAAGAAAAAAGCTCCCCCTAATGACTGCAAAACAACAAGTATGCAACCAAAAATACATCTACACAAGCCTCATGCCCCTGCGTCTGCAGCGCATCCCGTATGCTACCCCGCAACACATCCCTGTCGTGTTGATTGCATACCAGTTTCCCTCGGGTCTAGAGCCCCCTTACTACTCTTGTTATCGAGCTAAGAGTTTACAAAGAGCCATATTTAATTTACTTGGTTTTATGTTGTACTGTCATTCTCCCCCGTCTCTATAATCAAAGGCAACGTAAAATTCGTACACGAAAGCTCGAAATATCGAACTGGGAAACAGACCAGGAAAACTCATCATTTAACCGCTCACACCAAACCTGCACCAGACATTATATTCAAAACATAATGCCTGCCCGAATATTCCCAAACCTATATTTAATAGAGACAAAAAAAGGGTGGAAATTTTCCTTTCTATACTTAAATAGGGTAAAAAATGCGGCCTCCTAAATTGCCCTCCCATACACGTGGAATGCAATATCGAGCCCGCAAAACAATACCATATCAAGACCCGAACGAGCATTATTAAAAAGTTCTTTTCTTTTTATTAAAAAACAAAGAAGCGAATCCGCCGCAACAAGAAAACCGAATACGAGAGGGAACACGAAACTCGCCAAGAAAAATAAACAGTCGGTCGATTTATACTGTTTTTTAAATCAATACCATTTAAAACAACATTTAGGAAGAAAAAAGGGCTCGTTTATACGTCTGTCCTACTGTCTTCTATCATAACATTTGGAAAGTGTTCGGTATTACACGAAATTTTTCGCTCTTTTTTCTCCGCTTCGACATTATTGTTCGGATCCGGCAACGGAAAAGAATTACTCGAGAAAGCGCCCCGTGAAAAAACCCAACTCGTATGACGGATGTGACCTTTTACAACGCCAGCTGACGCGCTTTCTCCTTATACCGTCTAAAGTTACAAAAATATGGAATAGTTGGAAAAACTGGGTCTTAATGTCGTCTCGCACATAGCTCCAAATACTTAATCGACGATTCGCAACTTAAACCAGGCGTAATCTTATTCCGATTTCTCGTCTCGCATCTCCATAAATCAAACATGTAATCAACGCCGCTTTGTATTCCCAATACGCCTCCGTTACCCGACGCAGACGTCGACCAATTAACCTAAGTCGCAGAAAAAAATATACAAATCCTTCGTATAAATTAATTCCGCGACCACATTTCAATGGTGTACGAAACTTTGCATCGTCATATTGCGCTCTCAACTTCTTGACGCGTCTACCAAACCCCTGCGGACTCATCATTAACGCAGCATCCCTTAAAACTTACAAAGCCGCTTGTCTTAGGAGTGCAATCCATTAATATATTTCCACGACGTAAGAGTCCGAAAAAAAGGGGTCTTTGCTAAAAGGGATAAAAATTATACGCCTTTTCCCTACGACGTTTGGGCGTGGGAATACGCCACGCGAACGTGCATCGTCTTCGTACAACTCTTGAAAAGCGTAAACACTGCTCCGGTAATTACGAAATTCGATCGGAAGCGAAACGAAAATATTCTTAGGCACAGGATTATCTACCATCTCTAGCCAATAATCGAGCATTAAAATTCCATTTAGCCGCTTTCAAAGAATACAATTCCTCTGGCGCCCCGCTCGTTATATTTTTTCGGCTTTGTGGGCAAATTAAAAAGAAAAATTCTAATAAATCAGCGTATACATGGAAACCAAGTTAACGTAATTTTTGCTGACCAACGTTAAGCTACGTACAAAAATTATATACCTATATTAAAAAACAAAAACACCCGAAAGAAAAAAAAATTACCAAAACCTAAAGCGAGGAAAAAACTCAACGTTGGTTTAACCATTAGCGTTCTTAACGGTTTCCGCTCCATTAACATTAAGGTACATCTATCATGGTATACATTTCTTGCTGTCTAAAATTCTCTCATCAGGTAACGACGGCGGAGTCTTAATGGAAAATTTTCTACTAAGCCGTCAAGGCTTTGCTCACTTTCTCCACCTTACCTACTCATAATGCTACCCCCTTTAAAAAAATTCTATCCAACTCCCTTCCCAATATTGTATAAATAGCGAGCAATTGTTGCATGTTAAACTGCACCGACCGAATAAAATCCAACAGCGTTCCGTTTAAAAAATATTACTTGCATAATTCACCAGCTCTCGCGATTCGCTAATTTATTTTTATTTGTCGTAGACGAAGAAAGGCGATGTCATAGCGCTAGCAGCCGGCAAAATTTTAAATGAGTATAATTTGGGCGTTTACCCAGACACATTGTTTTGTTTGATGGCGCTTTCGCGTGACTTTTTAAATAGCGTGTTTTATCAGGTAATAGCCTTTACCAATGCGGAAAAACACTGGTAAATGATAAAAATTACGATAGTTCTTTTAAAAATATTTCTTCCATTCACGTATACTATACTCGTTACTCGTGCACTTAATGCCACTGCGTTCGTTATACCTTCGAAGATTAGCGTACAAAAAATACCGCCGAACTTGTACCGTTCGACTTCATTGCTACAATATAGTATTTATACGTGGAATCGTTCGTGCCCAAAGTACATAATTTATACCCGCCCAATCTGTTATTAATACCTTTTTTGTAGTAACAAATGTAAACGTATCGTCGAATCGGCGTTTTATTAATAAGCTGAAAGGTGTTTACCTTTTTCAACAGTTTAATACGCTGATTAAAGCTCTATTCTAACTCCGTGTTGGAGACTACTTCATTCGAAGGCTAAGGTAAATTCAAATTAAATGTAATTTACATTATTTCTTTTTTTCGTTGAAGGCAAATATGCAAACGGGCGTAAATTACATGTTGCCTACTAAATAAACGAAGGATACTCGACCATACCAACAAGTAACATTATTAAGTAGGGATCTATGAATCAAAAATTTTCAAATAATTCCTTCTATTTATTTTAAACATAAAAAGATATTTAAAAAAAATAATGAATTTTTTTTCAAGCTCAAGAACGATTTTTTGGAGGCACCAAAAATTTATGTTTTGAAAAATAAAAAATATATTTGTTGTTAATGAATGAAATAAAATGAATTTTTTGATTTAATACTAAAATTTTGATCAATAATTATTGATCCATTAATATCTTTTAGGTAGATTATACACGCTGCGTAGTGAAATATTGTTAATGATTTCAACAATATACAATTTACTTGCATGATATAATAATTATTTCACATGTAATTAACATAATTTTCTGTTATAGCTATACTCTTGCAATCAACATTCAATGGAATCACAGAAATTTATTATTTTAATTGTATTAGTTAGAACACATATTAACTATAATAATAATTGTTAGTGTAAATATAATTACATTGAAAATAATTTTATAATCATTCAATAGAATAAAAATTTCAAATTAGAAAATTAAAAAAAAAAAAAACAGCGTGTTTCACATCAATATAAGCTTCTTCATATCATATATAGGGGTGATCATGCGACATTAATGTATGATACTTTACGATCCTAATTACTGAAGGAACTGAGAAACACAACAATATGAGACTCACTATACGATGCTATCCTACTAGATCACCTCGAGTCTCAATCTTCTGTACGGTCTCGCACACTTTCGTCCCGATTCACATTATCCCGCGAACGGGTATGAAGTAAGACGAGAGACAATCAAGACTAAATTTATTTTGGAGAAAAATACAGTATAGAGAGAACAGAATACACGAAGTTAACGCGGCCGAATACAATTACGCGGGGCGCTACACTCCTATTACTGCTCCATACCTTTTGCATAACTCAATTCAAGGTTTTCCTGACCCTTCCAAGTTTCTTAAAAAAAATTATATTTTAGTGATTTTCAAAATGATGGTCATTAACATAAATACGCATCTCTAGCTCCTTAAATAAGACCGGGTTTCGGAACGTCTGTTTCATATCTACCGGCCAGGGCCTGACAAAGACAGTGGCATATATGGCTCTAGGTATAGGAAAAAATGTTTTTGCCAAATAACACCGTCAACTTATCGAATTACCTAAATCAAACCGACCTTTAAAAGTCATTCATTTAAAATAAAGAAAAAAAAATTAAATAAAAGTAAGCAGCCATACCGCATTACTGGAGCAGAGTTTTCACTGGGGCTTGTTCAGAAGTACAAATAAAATAGCTATAACATCTTCAAGTCTATAGGTCACGCCTAATACTGTCTGTCAAATATAGCTTGAGATTTTTTGACAGCGCAAAGTTAGGTAACAATTCATGCATGGTTACTCAAAATGTGGATTGTATTACAAAGTAGGTAAATGTGTTATTACCTATCAGCTCATCGAATTTCACTGGAAACGTATTTACCATACTTTTTTGCGCTTTAGTGTTTGGACTATTTGGCCAGCATTTTCAATTTGAACACATTTTGGGAAGTAATGAAATCGTGAAAATTGACGCGCTTTTTGCCTAACTTTGCGCTGTCAAAAAGTCTCAAGCTATTTTTGACAGACAGTACCATTGTTAAAATCCGCCATTTCGGAGGCATTTTGGCCTAAATTGAAGAGGTCGAATTCTGCTCATCAACTAACCCTACACACGAAGTTTGACTTTCCTAAGCCAATTTGGCGAAGAGATATGGAAGATTCATGAAATTTCCTGCAATAGTTTCCCCTCCAAAAGCCATTCAATGCTCTAACTCCCCTTCAAATGCACTTGAGAAGCCGAAATGAAGAAAGGTTCGTCACTTGGACTCATTTGTCATATGACACCGTAATAAAAAATTTTCGACATCTCTTACACCCCCACCACAATTTGAGGTCTATAACCCCTCCTTCTCCCCTCCAAAATCATGTGTGGGAGTGAATTGAGGATATAATATACTTCTTATCCCCAATAATCAATAATCATATTATTAATATTTTTACTAATTTGAGGCTCCTAAATCTCTACTCAAATTTTGATAATCCGCCATTTTAAATCCATTTTGATCCAAATTCAAGAGGTCACATTTTGGTCACCAACTAACCCCACATATAAAGTTTGACATTTCTATGTTGATTGGGTGAGGAGATATGCAAGATTCAAAAAATTTCATTACTTCCTCAAAAAACCGGTTTTTGCTTTAACTTTACTCAAAATGCACTTAAGAAGCTGAAATTTAGATATGTTGGTGTCCACGACTCACTATTTCATATGAAACGCAAAACAAAAAAATTCAAGTTATTTGCCTCTTCTTCAGCCTCCCTCAAAATTTGAGTAATCCGCCATTTTGAATTTTTTCGAAAAAACGAAAAAGTGGTTTCGTTAGATTTAAGTTTTGAGCGAATTTCATAAATACCCCCAGGTGCTACGCGTGGTGGAAAAAATATATATACCAAAAAGTTAGACATTTACCAGATGAATACAAATGATCTGAAACGCAAAGATTTGAAGAACCCACCCTCCTCCGACGCTCCCTTCCCAAATTAGGGAGGCTGTAATAGCTATCATATTAAACTTAAAAACTCACACGGATTTCCCCATTATATACGATGAAATGAAATTCTAACATTCTCTCCCTTTAATGGTTCACAATCTTACCGCTCAAGTCGCAAAAATTACACCATGTTGAATGACCCCAGCGTACCATGAGCACCAACTTTAATTATTTTTTATTATTCGCAAAACGCTCGTTCATCAAGGACCCCTTTCAGTTTTAAAAGCTCAATCTTGAAATTCACGTACAGCACATACAATCTGCAATTTCCACTATCACAATCTTCATTATACATAGATACATCTAGATAGCTATAACGGTAAGTGTAAATAATTCAATACTCGGAGACCATTTAATTTACATTTATTCGATTTTTATCTCTATTATTCGATGAAAATATCATAACGTGACTACGCAAGAACATCCTATGCAGGGTGTTCTCTCAAATGTCAACTCAACTTTAGATGATGAATAGTTAACTATCATGAAGAACGAGCAATAATGTTTGCCTATCTTTCCCATTGAAGGAGATGAAACATACATATCGACGCGAAATTAGTTTTCGCAGAAAAAAAAAGATATTCTACCAATTTTCGCTCAATGTAAACTGCATCCAAAAACACGCAGAACGAAACTCAGATCACCGAGAATAAAATTCAATCTCGACGATACTTCAAATCACTTACACACCAACACGGATTGCGCGCCAACGCGTAATTCCTAGTAATTATTTTCAACTAAAGCAAAAACTATAAAGCAAAACGCCATTAAAAATAAATCGAGGCGAATTTACGACTCCAGTGTTCTCACACCTTTACTCTTCCATCCACCGTAAAGAACTAAACGCGATAAGTTTGAGAAAAGGTAGTTGGAAAAGTGCGACCATTTCGTTAAGCACCTGGCTTGCCGGCCATTTATCATTATCTTCGCGTATTTGCTAATTACCAAAGTTTTTGCGCGCTATTTATTCGGTAATTTGGCTTTTTCGATATTTCGCGACACGAAACGGCACCTATGGCGTTTTTGCCTACACGTCCGCCATTTCATTTCCCTAACCATAATTATACACGCGGTGATGTCAATGACACGAACGGCGTAATTTATCACTCGCTTGTTTTCTTCGTAATTCGTGTAAATCGCTTTTCACATCGAATGTGGGCTCGCGGATTCCTCTTTTCTTCCCAATGCGTGAAATTTTTACGCTAAATTTACCCGTTAGCTGGGGGTGAAAAGCGTCGAATAATCGCGCCTGTGCTATCCAATTATACCTAAAGTGCCCTTCATTACGGTCGTGTTCAAAGTCATCCCGAAGAACGTGTCAATTTACCTCGGTCCCGGCGAATTTTACAACCACGTGGTATAATTATAAAATTCGCCCTAATAATTTATCGTATTACAAAGCGTTTGATTTTTAATCATCCGCTTTCCCAGGACTCTTGTACCTTAGAAGAATGCGCCGATACTATCAAACGCTTCATCCTTTTGAGCGATGAAGATGAATGAAGTTTCAAAAGCTAAGACAGAGCTTTTTATCGCGTTATAATTTACAACTTCACCGGATAAGTAGCTGGATACGCCCGGTTATCTGCTAACTTATCAAACGCCTCGACGGGGAACTCTATTTAGTTTCGGATAGATTCGCCGGCTATATACAGCACACACTCGCCAACTTAACGAGCGTTAAACACGAACGCCTTCAAAGGTTGCGAAATAAACCGTTCCGCCATCGCCTTAACACCGGAGCTAGACGTATCCAAATAATCCATCATTTATTTCGCCGACTAAAGAATACTAAACTACCAGGCGTCCCAGCCACCCGTGAAATTTCGCCGCGTAATTACATCTCCGCACCGGAGGCATTTTTTTCCACCCATCGTGAACCCGAAAAGAACACCGGCCGATATAAATCACCCCCTTTGCCTAATTCAAGCCGTCCAGATAGCTGAAAGTTTGGCTGGACAAGCGAGTTTATTGACCCGAATACCGTCCAAATACACTGTAAGTGTAACTTTGTTGAAGAAGCGCCAATTCTCGTCGTTTTCCTTCCTTCGTTGTAATTCTTTCTGCGCGCGTTTTATTCGTCAGTTTAGCTACATAGAGTAGCTCGCAAGCCAAAACCTTACAATGCGAAATGTTTTATCAAAAATACCACCGCAGCTCTCCGTCGTCCACCTATACACCGGTATAGCAACAAATCGACAACTTTCATTACTCGTCTTCAAACTTGTTGAATTTAGGCTAATAAATCCCTCTCGTTCGATATTACAGGATTTGGCTCGAGCTGATTTCTTCCATCGTTTAGACTTCTATTAAAAAAAAAAACATCTACGTACGTACTTCTAATACATTTCTAGGTAACTTTTCTCAATACTCGATGGAGTTTCGTATTCTCGATATTATAATACTTCGCGCTGAATAGCGAATACATTTATTCTCTTCTCTTTTCACCATCCAATGCGGTATTTCTATCGAGTACGTTCCTTCGTATACTTCAATTTTAAAAATACGTGAAAATTTTCCACCATTTCTCGCTTTCTTAACGAAGCCTCTATGTATTTTAAATTTTCAAAAGAATTAACGAGATAGGTGAAAAACTCACCTAGCAAATGTACAGTCGTAGACTGTTTAAAATGAAGATGGAATTTTTTCACACGCTCGTACTTTCTTCGAGTACTGCGTAGCAGAAGTTGCATACGCTTGGGGCCATTAAATTCGTATACCACGTACGGTTAAGGGTGATCCGCATCGTACGCCGTTCCATAACAGCGTGAAATGTGAACGAAGTTTTGCGACGTTGGAGGCTTTTTAGGGGCATGTCTGAAACATTCGGATCATTTTTTACTCGACCTGGAACGCTGTTTTAATCATTTTTAAACTAAATTATCTCATTTTTCGACCGAACTTTTAATAGCGCGTCGTAATTGCCTAAAATTTGGGCATAAATTGTTGGACGAATATTCGAAGGAGCTTTTTTCAAATTTTTATTCGATCTGAAATGACGATTTACTCAAATTTCCAGTAAGCCAAAGTAACTTTTTAATACCCAATATTTTCGATCATAGAGTAGCATGATTAAAAGTGAATCACCAAGTCCATAGACCTGATGAGAGAAAGGAGGAGAGGGATAGAGTGCTCACCGGTCTGAGTTTTTGAAAGGGAGAAGAAATCAAAATTATAGGTTTTATAACTTTTCACAGTTCCTATCAGATTTTTATTTTTATTAAATTTTCATTGGATTAAAAAGTCATGTCGTATTACTAGAGCCGAATTTTAAATTGATATTTGTTCAGATTTGTAGATAATGTTGTTGTTTCTTCATGGTGACAAGCACCTAAGCAGTTGAATTTAGTAGATACCGAACGCGCAAATGATTACTTACACGCCAGCGCAAAAATGTAGTAAGACCAGTTTTTCAATATTTAAAAAACTAGTACCTCCTCGCCCCTTCGGGGCTCGCAATAAAAATGAAATGAAGAAAAAAAAGTTATTTCACCAGATAAGTACTGCTACATTCCAAACTGCACAACCCAATTTATTCTTATTTGTTACCCCCACCAAGAGTTTCTTCCTTTCAGGATGGGCTCCCTCTTTATACCTTTGTATACCTGCCATTCTTAAACAATTTTACAACTTTACCCATGTACAAAGCTTTTATTGAAATTTATCACCTTCTTTTCCTTTTGTATCTGCTATCCTTTATACTTTTTATCCTGCTACTCAAAACAATTTTATGACTTACCTTGCGCATGTACAAGGCTTTTATTAAAATTTACAACCTTATTTTCTTTTATTTACCTTTATACATGCTATTCAAAACAAGGATGCGCGCGCATCTCAAAACCGATTCTATTTTGATTTTAATATATAGAGAGATAATATCACACGTTTTAAAATGGTCTTTTATCCCCGTTTCTAATTTATTTATGTTACTAAATTATTTAAAAATATAAATAAACCCTCAATTTGCTGTAATAACATTTATTTCAAAATTGCATGAATTAGTTTTGGAACATTTTTGTGCTGGTGTGTAAGTAATTACTTGCGCGCACGGTATATATACAATCACATTTTTTTTTTAGGCTAAGTTTGATTTAGGCCCTATGAGCCAGTAGAATTTGATGATTAATAGGTCCAACATTTTTCGTTTTCGTTGAATATGCTCATGCCAATTAAGCCTACAATCTAAATGCAAGCCTGGGTATCCAGCCGAGTTAGCAACTGCAACTGGTTTACCCTCAAGTATGGTAGGGGTATATCCATGCTGACAAAGAGCAAAGTCCATTCTTACTGATTTGCTGTCATTGGGCCTAATTTTCCAATTATGAGCCCAGGAGGAGATATTATCAACGGCAGTTTGTAAGTTAGAGACTGCTGTATCATACTTGACATTGTGAGTTATAATAGCAGTATCATCTGCGAACAGACAAGTAGTGGCTTCAGGTGTTTGCGGTATGTTCATAGTATACAACAAGAATAGAGTGGGACCAAGTACCGAGTCTTGTGGTACACCAGCTCTAATATTGGTGAGTTGAGATGTGCTAGTCCCTGTTGAATATAGAACTGTATACCACTCAGATATGAGAGAAGAAGCTTACAGAAAGCAGGAGAGAAATGGCTTTTGATTTTATGAATCAATCTGTTATGTCATACTTTGTCAAACGCCGCAGTAACATCTAAAAAAACCGCTGAGGCGAACTCTTTGTTCTCTAAGCCTTGAGAGATAGCGTGTACAATGCGATGAACTTGTTCGATTGTAGAGTGTTTTTCTCTAAATCCAAACTGGATATTAGGTATTAATTCTTTTTTTGTCCGAAATAGATCGTAGCCTATAAAGAATAACTTTCTCAAATATCTTTGATGGAACTGATAATAGAGAAATGGGTCTATAAGACTTCGGATCGTCAGCTGGTTTTTCTGGCTTGAGGCCAATAACATTGCACAACAGTTCATGAAATAAATAAATATTGTGCCCAAAGATGGTCATTATGAATCTACAATCGAAGGAACATAGTTTTATTTGATCAACTTTATCTCAAGCCAGCGCCTGCAATTTTCACGATAGGCTATATACGTACATAACATTTTTTACTCGCCTCATCGCATATTACGTGATGGCAAAATTTGACTGGAGACTCCGTGAAGTACAAGTAAAAATTTTCAACCTTGTTACTGAGATGTGGATGTGGAAAAATTATCAGCACTTTCTTCAAGTTTGAGATTTGAATATACGCTTATTAAAAATAAGAACTCAGCTCTAGCAATACGACATAACTGCTTACGAATTTTATGTTCGATTATACTCGAAGAAGGAGAAATAAGAAAAAATTCGTTTGAAAAATTGGTCGAAGAAGCCATTGGTTTTTTATGATTACCTAAAAAAAAGGACTTATTGAGCAGGCTAGCAGCCGAAGCAAAAAATTAAATCAATAAATTTTTCTCAAAACGAAATGGAATGAACATACCAAAAAAAAAATTCCTCGGAGATATTCGAAGATGGAAAAATTTCTCGGTGAAAAATACAGAAAATATAATTTTTCATCGTCAAATCAATTTTTGACATATTCTTCCCAGATATTTCACATTTAAAAAAAAATTAATAAAAAATCAAATTTTCTTCGAATAATTACATTTTCACAGGGTAATTCAGTTTCAGCTGTATGAAAACACTCAACATCAAAAAAATCATTCCAAATCCGAAAAAAAAATCCTGGGGACAGATTCCACTACATTCACACTCTTAAGACTCGTGAATCGCGCACCCTCCCAATTCATTTATTCTTACAGCGAAAATCGCATTAACTCGCGTCGAAAGCTCTCAAGATCGCGTGAAAAAGCGTACCATACGCAGAACGCTTTTGCAATCGTAACTTAATAGCTTTTTAATAGTGGTTAAAATTCGATATAAAATCATACGGCTGACTTTACTCGTTTTATTGGAATGGTAAAAGGGTGAATCGTCATCTGTTTCTCAATTAAGTTTACATTAAGCGTTCAACGGTCCCTTCGACCGTATTTCCAATCAATGAAAAATCTCCGTCTATCGCCTTCGATTTGATACACTCGCTGACTCGCCAATAAATCGTATCGTTAATTTTTTCCTGCGTCGAAATCGTGTTTTTTTCTCTCGATGGACGAAAAAAAAATAGTTTAAATAACGTACGCACGCGAGTACTACGTAGAAATTCGCACGCCTGCGCCATCCTAGATTATCTTTTCGCAATCTTTGAATTCGAAAACAGAAGCTGAGCTTTCCGTTTTCATCCCTTCGAGTTAAATGTTAACTTAACGATTTTAGTATTGTATAAACGCCGTTCTTCTCGAACGTGTATTCGTCGCGTATAAATATCGCGCCAATTTTTCGCACGTATCGAAATTTCGGACTCGGCGTTAATTCACATGGAATTTTACTATCCTCCGATCGTTCATTAATACTGTACCGGGTAATCGCAATTTTAAATCGATAAATTGTGTGATATACTTTGAGCTGGTATTTTAATAAACTTATGTTTCCAGCTTTCTTATCAAAATGTCGAGATTTTTTCGTCAAACTATTCATTAAATTTTTTTTCATTTCATGATTAAAACTCACGCTATTAATTATCGTGAACTGTTCAAATATTTTGTTGTGTAAGCAAATTTGAAGACGCATTCGTCGACTTGCTAGCGATTGCTGACCACATACCTCTCATTTACCGGTAAGTAAATAAAATACTGAATTTCGGGATAAATTTTCAATGAATAAATAAATTTAACATCGATATTCCAAATTATATGCTATCAAACTATCAAAGATATTCAAAAACTATCTGCGCAAGTGCGTAACTACCAATAATCAAGATGACCGGTATGATACAGGTTGTAACATGTATGAAATCATGCGTTAAAATGGTGATTTTTGTCCTTCATTTGTGTAGGGTGTTCAATTAAATTCAAAATCCATATTATACAACTAGTCATGCACTGATGCAGAAATATTTGCATAATTTGCAAACTGTAGGCATATATTACAGAAATTTTGAATAAACAATCAACATTTCAGGACAAATGAAAAAAAGGAATTGACTTGATATACAATTTCATTATATAAATGAAAAGAAGGAAAACGAAACGAACAGTGTACAAATCTTCATTGTACTTAATGAAGTTTTCATTATGATGTAGTAATTGTTTTTTATTTATTTATTTCTTTTTTCATTATTCTTTATATCTGTCATATTTATTAAAAGAGACAATACCAGGGAGAAAATATCAATCAAGAATGCAAGTCGGGAACAGCAAAGATTTTTGGGATGGAAGGGAAGGGAAGGAAGTGTTTGTGATAGTGTTTTGAAGGAAGCCTGACTCATCAGAAAAAAATGAGCATATAATCTCACCAGAAAAACAAAACAAATGTCCTCAAGAAAATCAGTTGCGACTTTACCAAGTTGAATGAATACCTGATTCTTTTCATAATAGTAACGTTTTTCTCTGTCACGTCATTGCTTCTAATCTCTATAATTATAAATATGTGTAATAAATTTCATAATTCAAATTACCAACTACATTTAATCACATTTTAAAACCTAAATTAATATTACAGTGTGTCCACCTCAATATGAGTTCCTTCACATCAAATATAGGGCTAATCATGTGACATTCATGTATGATAGTTTGCCCACTCTATTTGTTGAAGGAGCCGAAAAAGGAAAGTTGTAGAAATACTTTTTCATCATATGAAGCAGATAAAATATGTTATTGCGGCAAAATGTAGAACATTCAGTGCAATAACAAAAAATTTGTAAGAAGGGAGAAAGTAGTAAGGGAGAAATAATGAAAAATGTGTGAAAAATGATAGAAAAAGTTAGTTATTTTTTCATAATTTTTTTTTTTACACATAATTCAGAAAAATGCTTCATTAACCTAATATTTTGAAAATTTCGTAAAGAACCCGACTTCATCATTCTTTACATAATCTGAATGAACTCCTACGTAGTTCTAAATCAAAAACAAATTAATTTTTAAACGAATTTATCGTAGAAATTTTCAGTTGAAATTTTCATCTCAAAATTTAAGCCAGTTAGAATGAATGGTTTATCTCAAAGTGTCGAGTACGAAAGTAGTATTCCTAAAAAAAAAGTTAAGGTTGGTGGAGTGAGGTGCAGGGAAAAATACTAAAAAAGTGTAGAAAATGATGAAAAAATTTATTATTTTTTCATATTTTTACTTAAAGAAATGCTCTATATTGCCCGGTGTTTCAAAAACAATTTTTATAACCTAACTTTACCCCTCACTATGTATTCAGGGTGAATCCCTCCTGCAAGTTTTAAACAGTGAATAAAAATTTTCAAAAATATTCTTATGTTAAATATTGGAAAATAATTAAATTTTTTGGGACTATTTTCCTATTACAAGGCTGTTTAGGATGACACATACTTACTAGGGGTATTGTGTATGTTTAGATGTGCTATGCTAGTCCATAAATAATTTTCATAAGTTCATAACACGAAATCATTTGGGCATTATTCCAAAATATCTACAAAAAATATGAGCAAACGACTAATTTTTCTCATCATTTTTTACATTTTTTTTCATCGTATGTTCTTACCTACCTCCTCCACTAGCACAAATGTTATTGTCATGCATATCACATTATATGTTCTACCAGTACAAACAGCATATTTTCATTTATCTGGGATGATCAAATAAAAGTTTTCATCATTAATCATCAACAAGGTGAAAGCAATTATTTTTCAAATTCTAATCTTGACTCCTTCAGCTTATAAGGTAAGCAAATCATCATACGTGAGTTTCACATAAATAGCCCTATATTTAGAATGAAGAAGCTAATATTGAGATGAAACTGTACGCATGGTATATACAAAGAATATTCATTAAAATAAATAATGGCTCCTTCTGTATAGTTTGAAAACCAAAAAGGCTACAGGGAGTTTAGTCTCATTTGAGAGGAAAATTAATATTTTTTACAATGATATGTACATTTTATGATTTTGAGGGAGATCATTCACATATACTCGGTGAACTCCCAACATTTAACATGCGTAAGCATCATTCGATTTACATTTCAAATTATTTGTGAAAAATTTCGCAAATAAGATAGTAAAGGATAAATCATGAATACATGTATTGCAATCTAAGAACAATGAAGGTACTCTCTCTTCCGAGCCCCTTCCAAAATTTGGTACACTGTAATAGCTCAGATATTCATTAGAAACTCAACTAAAAAGAAAAACTTGAGAGAACGCATGCCAAGCTGATCTCATTCTTCTCTCTTCAATGAATTCTCAAAAACAAGAAATTTTTATAATTAGAGTTCGGCGTTTTTAAGAACCAAATTTAGCTTGCTAGACTTTTTATCTG
This sequence comes from Phenacoccus solenopsis, assembly GCA_009761765.1. NCBI lineage: Eukaryota > Metazoa > Arthropoda > Insecta > Hemiptera > Pseudococcidae > Phenacoccus > Phenacoccus solenopsis. Next base: position 36,336,312 of record CM019753.1, read on the forward strand.
CTTTAATACTCTCAGCAACGTTGAAGGGGAGACTGTCGACATGACATGATGAATTCTGGAAATGAAGTAATTCATAGTTCTTTGTTACGAAGGATTTTCTTTATTAGTCCTAGTTTCATTCATTCTTGTACATATGTGGTTATTTTTTTTCTCAGTAATTATAACATTCGATTTACATTTCAAATTATTTGTGAAAAATTTCGCAAATAAGATAGTAAAGGATAAATCATGAATACATGTATTGCAATCTAAGAACAATGAAGGTACTCTCTCTTCCGAGCCCCTTCCAAAATTTGGTACACTGTAATAGCTCAGATATTCATTAGAAACTCAACTAAAAAGAAAAACTTGAGAGAACGCATGCCAAGCTGATCTCATTCTTCTCTCTTCAATGAATTCTCAAAAACAAGAAATTTTTATAATTAGAGTTCGGCGTTTTTAAGAACCAAATTTAGCTTGCTAGACTTTTTATCTGCTTTAATACTCTCAGCAACGTTGAAGGGGAGACTGTCGACATGACATGATGAAATTCTGGAAATGAAGTAATTCATAGTTCTTTGTTACGAAGGATTTTCTTTATTAGTCCTAGTTTCATTCATTCTTGTACATATGTGGTTATTTTTTTTCTCAGTAATTATAAATTTTATTGTGAAATGTATATGAAATTGCGCAACCTTACTATATTATTGTTGCGTAATGTATAATTCGTAAGAATCATTCACTACAAGAGCAATGTAGGTTAGATTCAGAGACATGTTTTTTATTTATGAGACAAGTAGAGATATTTTACTGGCAGCTAATTTGAAATGCATTATATTTTTAGCCCATAAAATTTCTTCTTAACGAGCTAAAATCTACATTTCTTTCTTTCTTAGTTCTCAATGTATTTATGCTGATTTATTAATTACATCACAAGCGTGATTTGAAGTCAAAATGATCTTGGACTTGAACTTCACGACTACAACTTGTTGTACGAAGGCTGAAATTTAGAAGTCATATTCTCTTCTAACATAAAATTTTTCAATCACTATATATCAATGAATATTATATATTTTTTAATTTTTATTTCAATATAGAAATAAAAATTTAATAAACAACTGATAAAATGATTTGTCTTATCTCCAACTCATGAAACACTGTGATTAAGGGTACTCAAAAACAAATTTTCCAACTAGAATAAACATTTTACCAGATACAAAAACAATCAACTTCCTTAGAGACGGAATTAAAAAAAAATTAAAAAAAAAAAAAAAAAAACATCAAAAAAACATTCATACATCTCTGTTTATTACAGAACTCAAAACCAACCGAGTAAATTCCACTTGGTCGCACTGTCAACAAAAATGAAATCGTAATGAAATTTAATGAGTTTTTTCACCATTTCCATTAAAGTTTCCATTTCCACTTGAGCTCCTACCTTAAGACGTAAAAATCATCAACAAACCTTATAAACATCTCGACCAAGAAAAAAGCAGACGCGTAATTAAATTATGCAAATAAAATACAGAGCCCAAAAAAATATTCCCTCGGAGACCAGCAGCTTCGTTATTAACGTTCACTTTTTAATAGCGTTTATTATGGCGAAACTGATTTACATAAGCTTACACAGGTTCCCACGAAGTCACGGCAAAACGAGCTAAATAATTTTTCGCAAATGCATCTGAACCCTGGCCAGGTGACCGAACCTACGTTATTCAAAAACGGCGCTAATTCTCAACGTAAACAGATTTACTAACGTATAAATTCTGGTCACACGTATGAACGAGAGGTTTGCCGGAAACGTGTTCATTCCTTTATCTAAACTACAAGCTCGTTAATAACAAATTGATTTTACGATTATATGCAGATTCTCGACCAAACGCAAATTATTCAAGCACTGGGTAAGATTCGAGACCATTAACACGCACGCGAATTATTGTGTTTTCTAAAGCCAATGGTAATTTACGTTCCGGCACCGGCGGCACCGTTCGAATAGGTGATTAACGAGCGTCCGACGAATTCCCAAATTAAGACATCATCGCTCTCAAAGCCCTCTCGTTCTTTGATAAAAATCCGGCCACCAAAACCGACGACTACATAAATAAACTTAACCTTTTCCAACGAGGTCGAAAAGTTTACCCTGAATGCGTTGCATATACGGGAATAACGTTAAAAAACCTATATAAACTGGAAAAATATTCGAAATTAGAGTCCAAACTATCGTTTTATATTTAGCGAAGAAGAGAGAGAAAAAAAAAACTCAGTCGAATTTATACTCTACATATAGGCGTTTCGCGTCCGTTATTTTATAATATACAAACTATTTCCAAACTTTCCCATTTATACCGCCTCGCCATCAAGCGAGTGCAACGACTACCGAAAAAATAAATAAAATAAACCACGTTGAATATATGAATACTTATGTGTACTATACACCGATGTATCCTTTGAGATCAATTTTTGGAAAACAACCAAAATTCAAACCCTTCCGGCAAGCCGCTTCCATTATTAAAACTCCTGTCAATAAATTTTCACGTTTTTTCCCCTTCGCCATTTTTCGTAACGCCTTCGCCTTCGCGTATTATTTTTTGTTCCACGTCTGTCGAGTCTTTTTACATCGGCAAATTTATACCGGTGTATGTATTTTTTACGATTTTCAAGTTTCGTTTCAGGAATTTGCCTTTTCTCTTTTTTTTTCGGTTTCATAATAATTTCCCAACGAGATAATTTTTTCCAAAGCAATTCGTGAAATTTTTCACACTACAATTTTCCGCCTTTAATTCATTTTATTCCCGCCACGCCATTGCGAATTCTTTTTTGAATAAATGAAGTGTGATAAAAATTCTATCGTTTGGTGCAAAAATGCTTTAAAAAGTTCAAGCAGATTTCAAATTCTCGACTGAATAAAACTTTTCTCTCGGATACACCGAATTTTATAGCCTTCAATTAAGTTACGTATAAATACTTCGAAAAAAAAGTTTGTTAGGTACAAAAAGCAGTGAAGTTTAATTATGTTGTACTAAAAGAAAAAAAAAAAAAGAAGGAAAATGCCTATAAAGATTTTTTTTTATATTCGTGCTCGTTAATGTTATTACTTTCTTTCTTTCTTTTTATTTATTCTTCAATATTTTTTTTTCTTTCAAACGGTATATTTGGTAATATGAAGCCGAAACGATAATTACATTTATTATAACTGTTCCCGTCTATACCGCCTCAAAACGTCCGTTAGGAGCAAAAATGGTAAAAAAATTCGAATAAAGTCTATTCTTCAATGCCACGAGCTTAATTTAGGTTTTAAATTAATCATGATGTAATATAAGATTTGGATACACGTATACAATAATATTATAATATTGGCAATGTTGGTTTTCAAAAAGACTTGAAAATATATAGAATAATGAACTTAATATTCACGAAATAAATTGATTTTCAGATGGTTCAATAATAATCTATTTTTAAATAATGTTATAGAATGGTTCACCAAAGAAAAGAACAAAAAAAGAAAAAAGGGAAAAGAAAGAAAGAAAGGAAGAAAGAAAGAAAGAAAGAAGGGAAGGAAGGAAGGAAGAAAGAAAGGAAAGAAGGAAGGAAAAAAGGAAACAAGGAAGGAATGAAGGAAGAAAGAAAGAAAGAAAGCAAGAAAGGAAGGAAGGAAACAAGTAAGGAAGGAAGGAAGAAAGCAAGAAAGAAAGAAAGGAAGGAAGAAAGAAAGAAAGGAAGAAAGAAAGAAAGAAAGGAAGAATGAATGAATGAATGAATGAATGAATGAATGAATGAATGACAAAAGTAGGTAAGTGAATAAATAAATACTTAAATAAATAAATAAATACGCAAGTAAAACAGCTTTGAAAGAAGAACGAAAAGAAGAAAATGAAGAAGTGATAGAGGAAGGAACCAAATATCAAGCCTGAAGAAACTGAAACAAGAAAAAGGAAGGTGAAGTTGTAGAGAGAAAGCAACAAAAAGAAGTGAAATTTGACAAGGGAGGAAAGGAGCAAGAAAATAAGAAGAACAGAAAGTCATAACCAGCAAAAATGAAGTGCAAAATCCTTTGTTTTCTCAATCGAATTCTCATAACTGAAAGGAGAAATTGTGATGGTCTGATACCATATAGTAAGTTGACTGATCGAGTTCATACAGTACTTAATCATCGTAATTATCTTCACATAACGTCGAAACTTGTACACAAAAAGCTTAAAATAAACAAAGCCACAATGTTTTACCCAACATTGATATAACGAAGCTCGAATACACCCAAAGGGTAACAAACCCACACCAACGTGGTAAAAGTATTCGAGCTTTATGATAGGAATAATTGTAACGAATCTCTCTATATATTAAAATCAAAATGAAATCGGTTTTGAGATGCGCGGGCATCCTTGTTTTGAATAGCAGGTATAAAAGGTATATAGAGGATAGCACATATACAAAGGAAAAAAAGGTTGTAAATTTTAATAAAAGCTTTTTACATGTACAATGGTAAGGTCATAAAATTGTTTTGAGTAGCAGTTATAAAAATTATAAAGAATAGCAGGTATACAATGGGAAAAAAAGGTGATAAATTTCAATAAAAGCTTCGTACATAGGCAAAAGCTAGGGTAAAGCTGAAAAATTGTTTAAACTGGCAGGTATACGAAGGTATAAAGGGGCGAGCTCATCCTGAAAGGAAGAAATCTTGGTGGGGGGTAACAAATACGTAAGAATAAGTTTTGAATGTAGCAGTACTTATCGGATAAAATAATTTTTTTTCTTCACTTAATTTTTATTGCGAGCCCCGAAGGGGAGAGTAGGCACTAGTACTTATAAAAAATATAACTTTCATCACAAATTAAATTAGAGAATGAAAAAATAGTAAATCAAAAGTTTACAAATTGAAGGATGCTTAAAGCAACGTATATATTTTTTTACTCTGCACAACCGAAAGAAAACAAGCCAATCGCGCCTCATCTCGTAAGTACCAAAGTTCGATACAAACTAATTGAAAACAAGATCTAATGAAAAAGTTTTTAACCTTTTAATTACAAGCCAATCAAGAGAAAGAGCAAGAATTAAGTTATCAACAACAAACCCATCTCAAGACATAAAAAAGAAACCTAGTTAAATCTGACGGATTTAAGTTCGCACGCAGAAAACAAGTTCAAAAACAAAATAGTCTTTCAATTTCTGGCCGAACGACCGAAAGTTAACAAAGAATAATCTAAAATTGAAACAAACCGGGACCAAGAGCGACTTTACACTGTCCGAGAACTCCGGCTCCGAGTAAATATAAAAACCTACACAAAGATAAACCCGGCCAAGTTATCACGTGTTTCACATCAATAAGTCTACTGTAGCGCAATATCGCTTCCACCATAGATAATCCATTTGTTACTTGTAAAAAGTTAGGGTCAAGTTTGATTTTAAGCTTCTCTTTCGCCATTTCCTGCTTTAGACTCTAAAAAGTTTCGGCGTTGATTATAATTTATTTTTATAATATTCGCCAGTGCAGCTTTCGCTTATGTATGAACGAGGGATAATTTATGATCAAATAGACTCAACGTTTGTGGGCGTAAAGCGAATGGAAAAATCTCCGTGAACACAACAAAGCAAACGTTTCGATTTACTTTTCGAACCGCGGAAGAGGGGAAAAAGCAAATCTCACAGCTACGTTTTCATATACCCGTACCGAGCATTCCACTCACCTACGCGGCTTACTCGACAATAAAAGCAAAAGTGAACGCTCCTATAAGGGCGAGTATATATGCTATTACGATGTTTAGAATTGGATTTTGAAATAGTACAACGCACATAGCAATCGTCATTCTCACCCTGCTCGCGAAGACTTCATCGGCATTTCGCACAATCCGAAATATTCGCTGAGCTTCAACCCTACTCGTCTTACCATCGTTATTATTCCCTACTCGCTTACACTTCTTCCGTTTCTTTCACATTTCTTCATTACATTACCAGCAGGCATATAACCAGCAACCAAACATTTCACATGTATGTATAGTCGGCATATTGCGAAGCACCAATGCTACTTCAGATTCTGAAAATCTGAATTAACGAGTAAATTCGTCTCTCAGCGATTTCGTACCACTGTAAATCCCAATAAAAATAACTCGAGCGAATTAATAGTATTATTTGTGTATTTTAAATGTAAAATTCAACGCGTCTTCTACTTTTTATAATACACATTCTTTTCCCCAATCTTATAATCGTTCGATTTATTTTTATTTATTTCAACAAACCAACCGATTCGTTTAGAATATAAAGTAAAAGGATGCTTTGCATGCTTAGATGTGAATAAGAGATCATTCGAGTGAAAATATTCTCATAAGAAATTCGCACCAACTCGACTGTCACTTTTATTCGTACTTTTGTATGTATTTCGATTCAATATTTCTCAGGATGGAAGAATTTCCTAAAATTTATCAAGATTGTGTTTAGAAAATTTATATACTTTTGAACAACATGGAAAGTGCGAGTGTACAAACAAAAATTATTCGGTAAAAAAAAATTCAACTTGATGAAAGCTTTTAAAAAAAATCTAAGTAGCCATGCTGCATTACTAGAGCTGAGTTTTTAATTATGGGCTACTATATTAAGTTCTGTTTATTTATTCATATTAAGCCTAAAATTCCCCCTTCATATTTGAATCGCAAAGAAATTTCCTACACTGATTGGAAATAAAAGGAAAATATATAATCACAATTTTATAATTGTCAACGTGATATTTATAATATTGAAATTCATTCTTAATTTAAATAAAAAAATCATTTAGAAAGTTAATACTGGGTGTTTTATTCAACATTAGCTCCTTCATACTACATATAGATCTAAGCATATGCCATTTACGCGTAATATTTTGCATAACTTAATTCCTGAAGGAGCCAAGATACAAATTTTGCAAAATGTTTTTATAACTTGGTGGGAACCAAAATTTCATCAACTAGATGAAAATATGCCGTTTGCGCCAACACGTGGAATATACAAGGCAGTATTGATAAAATACTGGTAACAGGAGAGGAAATGAAGAGTGAGTGAAAAATTGTGATTTTTTTGCACGCGAGCCCCTAAAAAATTTGGATAGAAGGCGTGACACTCCGATTTCGACTATTAGGGCATAAATCATTGGTAGTGAAGTATATTAGATGTTTTGCAACGTTATACTCGTAGTTGCTTTAATTGAATTGAACCCGAGTTATGGTAGAATAAAATTGAAAAAAATGGGTTTCTTGAAAATTTGAAAAATTCATAGCTCCCCAAATTATTTAAAGCAGCTGAAATTTTGTAAATGAAGTACCCTAAGCATGAATTTTTGATTGATATTTGTTAGGTCAAAATCGAAGCGTCACACATTTAGCCTTTTCCTCCTAAGTAAGAATACACGTTTTGCTCCCAAATATAGGCTATTTAATGCAGCATTATACAGATAGAAGAATTTGTCATTATTTCATATTTTTCGGTAGATAGCATCGAAAACTGCTCTATTAATACTATGTTTTGAAAGTTTTTTACAAATTTCCACTCCATTCTTCACCACATATTTTGGGTTCATGCTTACTGGACAAATGCAAAGGCCGAAAAAATCATATTTGTTACTAGTTTCCAACAGAATTTTCATTTCCTGATCAAAATTCACTCACAATATATGGTTGGGGGAAGGGGGGTCATACTGGTTTATAACAACTTTCTTTTTTTGCTTGATATAGAGCTATTCTCAATTTTCAATTTTTACATTACTTCTCTTCACGTAGTCTTCCCTACCGCTTCAACCCTTTTTATTTATTTACTAATACAACATTAAATACTCCACATTTTAGGAACATTTGCACATTCTTACCTACTTTAAATTTCGAGATCGAATATTTGTAAAAAATTCCTGTGAAAAAATAGAGCTAGAAAAAGATTGTTTCAGCTTTTAGAACTACCCATGAGGCATCCATCCAGATTATTTGGGAGGCAGGGTAAGGAATCAATGAAAATTTTTAAAACATAGGGTCAATGGAGCATTTTTCAAAGTTATCTGTTGAGAAATGAAATTTAATAATTTTTAAACTTTTCTATCTCTTCCACCCCACCATATTTCACCCACAGCAATCATTTTTTTGGTGAGTAATACTACACTGTATATTCTACATTCTGCCACGAACAGCAAATTTTTATCTGATTTAGAAGAATAAATATTAAGTTTTTGAAATTGTTTATTACCAAGATATATAAATATTTTTCAAACTTTCCTACCTCGTACCCTTCAGCAATAAGGGTAGGCAAACTATCATACATGATAGTTATACAAGTATCCCTACATGCGATACGAAGGAGCTCATCCTGAGATAGAATACCCTGTACAGAAAATATCGAAGAATTCAATTTCGTTTCTCTGACTCATACTATTCACATTAATTTCTGAAGTCATACAATCGAAAAGCAATTTAAATCATTAAGAATGATTATCACCTCTCGATAACTAAAACGTTCGGCGAAACTCGTCGGAGCGTTAAATCGAAACACGTTCTACATCATCGTCGACAAACACCAGAAGCTACAGGAGTCGGGTCGTATTAAATCAAACAGCAAATTTACTCAAATAGCACTTATAAATTTTGACCGAGCTGCAATAAACCGTTATTAAAGAGCACGTTCCAAACGTGAGAGTTCTTTTACGAAGTGCTAAGTTTTTAAGAAAAGAAAGAAAAGCAGAAAAAAACAAGGAAAGACGTAATACAGGTTTTATCCTCTTTCTCGCCTTCTTTTTTTTCGCTTTACTTATTCGAAAGGAAACTTTTTCTTCAATGCAACGAAAATTTGAAAAACAACTTTTAAGAAGTTTCGAATTTGTGTCGAGTCGTTTACGAACTGTGTAGCTTAATAAAATGTACTTTTTACACGCAGATGTTACTATACAACCGGGTTTATACTTTGTAACAAGCCATATACGTCAAACGTGCTAATAAATAACATTATTTTTGCACTATAATGTCGCCTTCGTACGTGTACCAACATCGTGATAGAACGCAATTCGTATCATATTTTTCGGACAAGCGTTTAATAAAAACCAGGTTAAATTCTTCCCCGCCTCATCCACTGGGAAGTATTTCGCCGAACGTGCTCTACACGATAGCTGGAAGCGAGGATCGGCTGACTAGCCCAATGTGCTTTTTAATTTTATCAACTGTATTCGCACACCTACACGGTACCTATACACGGTTTTATACTGTTTATCCGAGCCCTCTCATACAGATCTCATGTACCCGGCCATAAAGCCTTTTAACAATTAGCCAACTTCCCAAAACTGTTTTCAATAAGAAAACGCCTCTTCGTAAATTCCTTTTTCGTATACCATCGAAAATGGAGGGGAAAAAAAACAAAAATACCATGTATTACGTTATTCATATTGAGTCCTTGTGAACACAAGAAGCAATAAGCTTTGGGTTCGTTTTTTCTCTTCTCCATACAACCGATGCTGGTATTCTCCCATGCATGCAAACTCAAATTACAAAACTTTATTAGATTTCCAATGTATTTCTTATTGAGATTCGAACTATGGTAATTCAAATCTTCTTTTTGTAACGTAGTTTCATCGTTAAGGGTATGGAATTGTTTTCCACCGATATTAATACGGCATGGTTCGAATGAGATCCTCATTCGGTCGTCTATTTTTCGTTTTAGCTGGGTTTCAAAGGCGATCACGTTTTCTGAATACCAAAATGCGGCAAAATATGTTCGATGATATGGGATTTGGTTTCTTCAACAACTTGCTGTTTGTAATCTACGAAGGAATATTTTGAGACTATTTTCGAGATTTTTTTTTCCATTTCTTTTTACATTGATATATTACCGAATTTTGCGTTTTTCTTCGCTCAATTTGGGAAAAATATAGAGACCGAAATACCTAAAATCTCAAGATGAGAGTAACATTAAACCAATCGATATCAAAGATGGGTTCATAAAATTTCATGTTTATCAATTGCGAAAATTATAAAAAAATAACAGAGACAATTAAAGGCAAGGAGACCTTACAAGTACAAAAGGTTCCGTATAAAATATGCCTACTCACTTTATTTGTAAGTTATAATTTTTTTCTTCGAGTGAAACTTCACAATTTATCATTTCACACAAATTATAATTCATAATGAGTAGATACAGTTGGTATGTATTTCAAACATTTGAAACGAAATAAGTGCAATTCTAAATCAAAACAATTAACTTTATAAGAAATTACGTAATCAAAAAAAAAAAAAAAAAAAAAAAACGAATAAAATGTAAAAAAAAATTATGATCATTAATTTTTGATTATTTTTAAAACAAGCTACAATCCCCTTGATATACGAGTACACATACTATGATATCAAATGAAGGCACTTTTTGAGAAAAATGAATTTTGAAGCTTGATACAATGTAAAGATAATTACAAAGATTTTTCAAGGCATGTAAGTGGTAGAACAGTTGCTTACTACGTTTAAGAATAACATATTAGAGTAATGTCATAATGCACAGGGAAAAAACCAGGTAACTAGTATACAAAAACAGGGAAAAAAGCAGATGTAAAGTAGTTGAAAAAAAAGCTGGGAGATATACTGATAAGTGATAACATGAAGTTATATTGGTCAAGTAAGGGACTTATCTGTTTTTTCCCTGCATAGCGAATTTTTAAACATGATTTCATGACGCAGTATTGATAATTCTAAAAATCCGAATGTGTCATGACTCATGATATTCTACTTTGAACTATCTACCTGAATACATAACTTTCTCATTTTCGAAAAAAAGTGACTTGCCTGCTTCTTTCCCTGTACCCTTCAAATTATAAAAGACCTAAAACACCATTTCTAGAATTATTGAATCCATACTCAAAGCTTATTTACAGCAACTGAAATTGGAAGGCATATGAAAAGTAAAATGAAAAATTTCCACCAACTTTTCCATAATAGACAATTTTTTTATTTCAAAAAGAAAAAAATCATCTCTATCAATAGGCAAGAAGCCAAAAAGTATTACGCGATACAATTATTCAAGTTATTCGCAATAAATTGAAAAGAATGAAATTTCCTGAGCTGAATCAAAGAAAATAGATTTCATTTCCAATAATAGTAGAATTAACTTTTTATCGACCATAAAACAATTTTCTCTTATACCAGAAAGCATAAAAAAAATTCCCATCAATTCATATTTACATTTTGTACTTTCCTCATTTTCGATCCTTGAAAAATTTTCCATTGTAAGTAAAATTCATTTTTTACCAATATATTTCCTTATTAACATCAAGAACAAATTAAAAAAAAAATTATCATCTGGTAAATTATCATACGAAAACATACAACTTAACATATGATTACGCTCCTTCAATTCACGAAATAGGCAACTTATTCCAGTATCTTTTTCCTGCAAGTAATACTTGCGTAGTACAGGCACAAGCACAATGGGCTGTTAATGACCAAAATGCAGGTTGCAAATTGCTACCATAGAAGCAAACCTGAACTAAATATTTATGCGGTACAGCGAATCTTATGATGAAAAGAATCGTTTCGATAATTATTGATTAATTTTAAAGAACATATTTTTCTTCACCAGTTTCTAGGGAAGAGTGTTACAAGCAACTAAATGTCTCCATTGATCGAGGAAAGGCTTATATCTCACAGGCCACACGGTTTTCTCAACTTCATTTTTTCAAGGGTTGATTTAAGGCAAAAATACCTCATAATCTATGAAAGTTAATTCTACTCCGAATTTCTCGTCAGTTTCGTGCAAAGAGTAGGAAAATTTGAAAAAAAAAACGAGCCTCTCCCCCCCCCCAAAAAAACGTTTTTGAAATAATTGTCGAAAAAATGTTTCTACGAAATTGAAGAGTACAATTATCATAAAAAGATTAAGAAAAAACAAATTATTTCATTCTATTTAGATTTTTTTTTACATTTAATGAGTGAGTTACGAGTTGAAATCAAATTTCAATTTTCTATTCAAGTTCACAGAGTATTTATAGTAACTGGTCCGCTTTCTGATTGGTCATACGTCACGCGTGTAACGAGCAATCATAAGGCTAGAATGTGATGAAATCTAGGTAATTTCATTTCTACGTTCTTAAATAACATCATTCAGTTTTCAGCGAACGACCGAAATTCTATAGTGATTAGAATCATCAGATGATTCATTTTTTTATCTTAAAAGTAAGTCGAGGTAATTTCCCATTTACCTTGCTGATAACAAAAATGTTGGCAAGTACAAGGCATTTCCCTGTACAATTTCATATATTGGACCATACACAACACTCTTATCTGAGAAATCAACGAAAAGAAAAAAAAGCACTACGCAATCTCCTCCATTATAAACATCCTAAAACCGTCATTCATTTATTTTATGATCAAATAGTCAACCCAAACATACTCTTTCAAATATCATCAAATATCGCCTCTAAACAATTTCATATATTGGACCATACACAACACTCTTATCTGAGAAATCAACGAAAAGAAAAAAAAGCACTACGCAATCTCCTCCATTATAAACATCCTACAACCGCCATTCATTTATTTTATGGTCAAATAGTCAACCCAAACATACTCTTTCAAATATCATCAAATATCGTCGCTAAACGAGCGAGTAATAAATTTGACAAAAGTATCACGAACATATAAAATTTACCCGTAAGTTATTCACGCATTGCATCAATCCGCCACCGGCAACCTGTAAAACAGACCGCGTTGAGTGCGAAAATCGTCATAAGGAACTCCGCATCTCTACGTCTCATATGGTAAATAAATGAACCTGGCAGCCGGAATTTTCCCAAGAATGCGTATAAGTACGTTTTAAAGCAAGCGGCAAATAATACAATTCTGTAAGGTTTCATCGCGAAATAATGTACAGCACTTCAGTTTTTAGTTGTAATATAAATTTATGACCGCGATAAATTATAAGCAGGACTCTTTACGCTTATGGTTTCGCATCTAGGCGCGCGCCCGACCAGCTTTAAGCTTACCTCGTAACACCGCCAACGCCATACTTATAAATCTACCCCTCGCTACCGTATCATCCTGGGGTAAAAAATTATACCGAAAATAAATACGTTTTATGGTGGCGGAAAAATTGTTAAAATTGATTCAACTTGGTAATTTGTTCGCGGCTAGAATTGTTTTTATCATCATGGATTTCCTTTCTATGATAATATTATTGCGCGTATTATATCTTTACCGCCGTGCTGCCAGATACCGGATATTTTTTGCTCTATGTTCGCCTATCCAATAGGGTCTCATGATACATCTATACATGGAGCTTTTTGATTTATTTTGTCTCAAGTTCGCAAAAACAGCGATGCGAACCAATTTGATGGTTCACTGATAAGAATGAAACATTAAAATTGACAAATTATCGTAAATCCAACCGATGAAATTATATTTGAGAAATTCAGACGACGGTACTATTACTGAAATGTTCGGATAATCTCCTTTTTTTACCTCTCTGCAGGGAGAATAAGAAGACACACCCACACAGGCTTTTTCCCCGAAAATTCAGCCGACAGCGAGACAATTTATAAAATAAGCTATGAATAGGCCTTGAACTTGGGATTGAAAAATAACGAACACACGACAACATACGACAACCATAATTTACTCGTTTCGTTGTTCGCATTACCTAAATGAAAACCAACCAATCTTTCCAACCGTCGAAATAAAAAATTTTTCTCGCGCTTTACAGATGAAGAACTAACATTATCTCGAGACGAAAAGAACACCGAAGAAGACCCGACAAATTGTCACATTCAAACGAAAAGAAAACCAAAGATACTGCTAAAAAAATACTCTTCGGTCGTTTAATTTCTTGATTAGAGGCGGAGTCGTATTAAACGTTATCTATTCTTTGTTATCTACTCGTTTGACGTTTACTATTGTCTTTTGGTACGCGCTGTCCGACCCAAATGTCATAAAATGGACTCAGGCCTATTGTTTTAATACATTGTTTTTTCTTTCAACATTCGAACAAACGCCACCGTTACCAGGGTATAATTTAAAATACAAAAAAGAAAAGAAAAAAGAACTTAATGACTTGCTTCTGCTTAACATTTCTTTTCTAATATGATTCTTTGTTGCTATCGTCGTTAATACTTTTCACCCTTGCGAAGGAAAAAATTATAGAAAAGCCCGCAAAAGCGGCCTGTTCATTCGACGAAACAATCTTGGTGTGAAATTTGTGTCATTGAAGTACACGCAAAAACCATCAAGACCAACAGTATGTCTGGAAATATCGTTTCATTGTGTTATTGATAAATGGAATGTTTTTTTTTCGATAGGGAAAGGAAGCATTTCATTAATTTTATTCGTTGTAAATTACCGAATCCTGCTACGCTAGATGAAAAAAAAATGTAAGCAGGCTACATTTTCAAATAATGCTGATAATATCATTACTTCCACGACTACAGCCTCTGAAATCTATTTAAGAAATGGAAAGGGGTAGAACGATTTGTACTTTTTTGAAAAGTGATGGGGCTTTTTCACTATTCCTCCCCACCTACCCCCTCCAATGCCACTACTTTTTTGTCAGGAATAGTACATTGTATAATGTACATGATGCAAGTAGCATATTTTTTATATATATAAGCTACAAGAAAAAAATAACAACAACAACAGGCCAAAAAAATGTTGTTCCAATCGCCCAGCCTCTCCTAATGGACGGATTTCGACGATTTTTTTTTTTTTAACCCCCTACAATGCGACTACTTTTTTGTCAGGAATAGTACATTGTATAATGTACATGATGCAAGTAGCATATTTTCATATGTCTTAGATATTAAAATAACAAATTTTTAACTTGCTTACTACTAAGGTAAGAAAGTATTTTTAAAATTTCGGTATGTTAAACCTTCAACAATCAGCGTTAAAAGTGCAAAATTGTTTTTGCAAGATGTTTTTGATTTCGTATGAGTGATAACTGCACTTGTACAGTGCAGTGAATTCATATCATTGCAAAAAATACAGTAACACATTTATTTTCCCGCGTGCTACTAGTAAAAAAAAATACGTTACGAAATAAAACTCAGCGGTTTTATAATTTACTATTAAGTACGAAATTAACTTGAGTACCAGATTAACTGTCAAAACTAGGTTTTTTATTTGAATAAAAAATTGCTTCGAAAAATGCAACCGATATGATTTTGTCATCCAACGAAGGAAAAATTGCGACAAGAATATCTCAAAGCATTTTCTCCCAAAATACCTCACTATCTCACTGTGAAAATGCGATTTCGTTGAAAAATAGCCACGTCACTTCGTTGCTGGCAACTGAAAATAAAGAAACGGATCTTTTGATTCAAATGAAGAACCACGGAGGTTTAATTTTTCCATCCGATGATGTAAACGAGGTGTGCTTGGAAACTGAAAAACTTTTTAGACAGTACATAAATCAAATTACGGAGGACAAGTTCATTCCCAAGCTTGCAAGTTTGGTGATGAGAAATTTAAACAGAAGCAATGTAAAGCGACCATTTTTTGAGCAAGGTAGTACTGCAGAACCACCGATAAGTATCAACTAATGAGTCTTCTAGTGAAAACATATGATTCAATTCGTACTGCGTATGAGATGAAGATTAGAAGTCAGCCAAATAAATACACTAGGCGGACACTGCACAAACAAATTCACTTCAACGAATGTGCTCAATTTAAATTTAAAAATAATTAATTAATATTGTTCTTGATTTGTTTATGTTTTATTAATATTAAATGATTAAATTATATCTGCTAAAAACGAATGTAATAATTTGCACTGGAATGAAAGTGACATTTTAACAACACCAATAATGAAACTAAGACTCTAAAGATTAGATCTCACCAAATATAGTTGGGTACCAGAAAAAAAGAACAACAAAGTATCTGCCCTTATGCAAAATATTACAAAATTATTCTTACTAGTTACTACTATGAAAAGTTATCTGATTTGAAAGATGTTCAATTTTCAATTTTGTATATGTGTTTCTCTGGGCTTTTGGTCATTTCTTCAATTTAAATGAATAATGAATTTCTTCAAATTTTATAGAAAGATTCTTAAGTTGTATCTTACGAAGCATAGCTGCTCCTTTAACAAATTTTTTTAGGATAAAGACTTATCGACAAAAACGAAAGATAAGAATGGATGAATAAAGGCCATATGCTTAGCATTACGCATCAAGGGACCTGATAGAGGGCGCTACATCCGACGCTAGCTATACACTTGATGTGCCACCATCATGGCCGACTTTACAGTATACAAACTGATAAGTAATAAGCTGATGATAGTACGGAAATGAAAATATGAAATATGAGTATTAATTGATATAGATACTCAAAGGAAATATTCGACAATGTTAATGAGAAATTTTTGATTTTTAATAAAATTTGGAGTTATTCATTATTTATTTAAATTGGACAATCTAGGAATGGTTAATCTATGACATTATCTATGCTAAACTATTTTTGCCCGATGTTTTTGATTTCGCATGAGTGATAAATTTTTCCATATCGATGGGCCACATTGACTGCTCGGTATATAATTATGTATCTGTAAAGTCAACGACTTTGCACCCAACTTGAATCATATTATGGCTCCAAACCAAATTTACGCGCCAAATTTGAACTTTCTAAATATAATAGTAAAAGGATATGGATGAGTTAAGAAACTGAAATTCCATGACTCGATTTCCTTTCAAAAATCTATTTTTGGTTCCAATTCAACTTCAATTTCATTAAAGAAGCTGAAATTTATATCATTACACTGGTACTAGCTATACACAATCTATCAGAATGAAGCTAAAATAAATGTTTTTGAGCTTTCATCTATCCCCACTACATTAAAAGGTCTAAAATACCTCTTTATTGCCTTTAACAACGCTTAAGAGGTTGGATTGCGAATATATTATAGTAACCCGTCTAAGTAATGACATGCATTCATATTTTTAAAATATGAGTCACATGGAGCTTCTCGAGCTTTTTTCAAAATTGAAAGCAATACCATCTATTCTACTCAATTCAACCCGAATTCAAAGGGTCATACTGTGATCTTCGAATAATTTCACATACAATGTTTGAGCTTCTTAGGTGGATTTTGTAAAGAAATAAGATTACAAGAAAGTTTATGGATCAAAATTTTCCAAAACAAATATTTTTTGCTTTAAAAATATTACAATTACATTTGAAATCAGAGAGGCCATAACATTATAATTTTTTATTAAAAGCTCAACTGATAAAACCAATGGTAGTATCGTAAATTGATAGAAGGCACTGATATTTTAGAAATACATTTTTAATTACCCAAAAATGAACCTCATCAGCTTCAACCATCCTAATCATTAAAATTAAATGGGATATTTATTCATCAACGCGTCATCCTTTAATGACCGGAATTAATTGATAAAACGAGATAAATACGGGTATAGATATCGCCATTAGAAATTTCGGCCTAACCGATTTCACTAACGTCAGCGCTTTGTGTTGTTATTCAAGATGCAAATTTCATTCGACGTTTTTATTAACGTCGACAATATTAGCTCGGCTGTTTATCAACATCGGCTTTGGCATTTTTCCTTCGATAGCTAATAAACAGCGGCGAGAATTCGGACATAAATTATTCAACCTTGCACCCCAAGTCAAACACCAAAAAGTTACAACTTTTCTGTGTTAAAATTTAATTATAATTTATAACACGTATTTCGTTTTACATCTTTTCGTATGCATAAGAGTATAAATTCGCATGACCTTGAAGTTATTTTTGCTACTGCCTATGATATTTCATCGTTCTGTAAACCGCATCCAGCCCCTTTTCTAATTAATCGACGCGGTGCCGGAACAGAGAACGCTTTTGCCACATAAGCAGGGTAGGTTTTTGCGGCGTGTGTTAGTTTTTCCTACTTCGCAAACTTATTCGCACGATGCCAAGAAATACCCAAATGAACTTGGCGCTGCAAGAATATTTACTATTACAATAAAATTACGCTTAGCCTTCGCCCAAAACCATATATACGAATAGTTTCATTTTCCTCGAAGAAAATTTTCTTATCGTTGTACACTTTCGACTCGTCGAGTTCCTCGAGGTAGTTATAACTTTATCCAAGTTTCCCCTTGACCTCTCCCATTGCTAAGCGACCAAGGTGACATTGTTTGAAATTTTAATTATCGATCATAACTACGCACCATGAAGGTAATAAATTTTTACCTTTTTTTCAATAAACGAGCAAAGTTAAGCGATTTTCTTAATTTTTTTCTATTCCTCATTACTCGAACTGGAAGAACGTTAGCAGAAAAGTAATAACGCTAATAGGCCATACCGTCGTAAATATGTCGCCGAAGAAATGAGATAATAATAATTTTTAACAAAATTTTCCCTAACGAGGTGTTTTTTTCAATGTCTAAGCGATACTTTTTCTCGTAATGTTTTTGATTTCGTAGTCATTTTTCATTTTGTGTAAATTCGTAGATGTAATACTCTTTTCTCCATGTCAACGGTGAGTAGGAGAGCAACAAATTTTCTTTTTACCTTATTCAATTTTCTTGTTGACTTTATTTTCACTTTTGAAGAACAAAAACGGCTGGTTTCGAACATTTGTGTCAAACATTCGACTACAATTTAATAAAGAGAAATATTTTTGATCTTCTAAAGGATTCATATGTGGTTTTCTGTTGTTCAGGTTGCCAACTGGATTCTCATAAGAAAGTATTAACCTTAATAACCTTGAGAAAAATAGTAAACAAATTTTCTCAGCTTTTTCTGTTGCTACCTGACAATCAAAGTTGCATAATACTGATAATACAGAATTTTAAAAAAACCACACAGGCACATTTTTCCACTGCTTGAGCAGATCGAAAATTTAGAAGAACGAGCTCCTGAAAATTATGAAATCATCTGAAAATAAGATCTTTAACAATTTTTCGAAATTGCTCAATATTTTGAAGTAACCCCCGTCTCTTCAGAATTTATAATGACAGGTTTGAACTGAATTTTGAAAAGTGATGAACAAGTAGACTAGTTATTTGGTAGGAACCTAAGAACTCTACCTTAAAACAATATTGAAAAATCGTCTGAAGAACAATACTCAAATTTTAAGCAATTTTGCAAAATATCAAAATTTTTACAAATTTTTAAAATTCTTCAAACGATAGAGAGCGCATTAACATTTTCTAAGGAAAGCAGAGATGGAACATTAAAAATTCAAATAGCGAGGGAATTTAAAAATAAAATTCGTGATTTTAATACGATTTTTCTAGTTATACTTAGTAAAATCAACTTCTCTCTATATTCACTTAGGAGCCTAAAATTGAAATATTGTGGTCCCTTGAGCTTATTTTATCAATGACACCAACATAGCATAATCAATAATTCTCTACTTTTCGTTTACTGCCACCATAATTTGAGGACAACCCCTCCTCTTCCCCTTCAATATCGCTTGTTAAAGTGGAATTCACAAACTGCATACTTCTTTTCATTAGTAATCATGCGAGTCCACATTTATCAAATCTGAGCCATTTGAGACTCCTCGAGCCTTCTTCAGATTTCGGTCAGGCGCCATTTTAGATCTATTTTAATTTGAAGAGTCACATTTTGATTTCCAACCGACTCCACATACGAAGTTGGACTTTTTCAGGTCAATTTGATGGATATCCAAGAAATTTCATGGCTCACGTTTTTTACGCTAACTCCTTTCCAAATGCACTTAGGAGATTGAAATACATATGTTAGTGACCTTGACTCACTCAACAAAAACAAAGATAAAAAGTTTGAGTTGTTTACTCCTTCTCCACACCTCTCACTATTTGAGTAAACCATCATTTTAAGGTGAATAAAAAAAAGGCAAAAAAATTGTTTTGCAGAATTCCACAAAGAATATCTCACCCATCCATCCCCTCCCCCCGCCTCACACTGGGGTAAAAAAATACACATGAGAAAGTTCAACATTTATCATGATGATAACAAATTGTTTGAAATGCAAAAATACGATATCTCGGCCCTTCTCCCCAGACCTTTCTTTTCCAAATCAGGTAGATGCAATAGCGAACATTTTTAATTAAAAATTCATTTAATAATACCACACATAGTTTTAAAATTGTAAGAGAGCCATTTATTCATTTTGCATAATATCGGTGCCTTTAATTATCAAGGTACATTCCGACTATGTTCCATATGGGCTTGTTTGGAAATTTCCAGTTTTATATTTATATGCAATTTTTGAAGTGTAAGCAACAATTATCACTTAATTTTTCCATTCGTAATAATTTCCTGTAAAATTTAAACAAATCTATATTTATTCAAAAAAAATTTCAGCCAAATTATTGATTTTTTTCATTATTTTATTTCGCATTTTGGAAACAAGAGAAACAAATTTTATTACAAAATCATCTATCATTTTGTTGAATAAAATCTTTGAAAAAAATTCTGCAGGTGATACGCTCATTCCGAAAATTATGTGTTTTTTTTTTCAACAAGAACTTTGAAATAAAATTGATAAAAATCAAGAAAAAGAAATTTAATTAAAAATTTAAAAACACTGAATCTTTTCTAGACGATTCGAATCATAAATTGTTCCCTTAGCCTCCTCCTGGGCTTTGATTGAGCATCATTACGAGTGCTGAATATATTCAACACCAAGTGACGTGCCTGAACTGCGGTTGGCTCTCGCAAATCATTTTATTTCTATTATTAAAAATTATTTTCCAATTCACTAACTTACATCTTAAATTTTCAGACCAATTATAATGGAATTTTCGAGAAAAAATTATGTTTCGAATGGTAGAGAAAAGGGCTTATCACAACATTTATTTACTCAATTGAAAAATATCCTTTTAATCCGTTCGGCGCCAGCATTTCTCACAAGAGCTACTGACTCTGGGAATTCAGAAAGAATCGTCCTCCGCCTTTACAACGCCTACCGCAATTCACCTACTTAACTCGAATATTATTTTAAAAAGAAAAATAATTTTTCACCTAGTCACTCGGAGAGGATAAAATCCTCATGTAGCCTGAAAAAGGAGTCAAAAAGAGCGATAATTTTTTACACACCTCCGCTAATGTTAAAGTTGCCTAATGGTAATAAAAGTGGAAAGATTTATCGAGCAACATATTATGTTTTCATCACAATAGCCAATTACTCCGCTATAGTAAATTAAGTGCATACCCTTGTATCACCCACGTATCCATTAAACGCGGCATAAAATTACTTCTGCAAAATTCGCCGTTGGAAATTTTTTTTCGATGCATTCATTCGTATCACTGCTGCGGCAGCTATATACGTGAATAAAATAGACTCGGCTTACGCAATTACCGAATTTTATTCCTTTTTTACGTCTTTATCGATGAATAATAGAAGTATCCTAGTATCACCCGTTACTTATGCTATGAACTGTAGCACGTAGCGAAAGGCGAAAATATTTTTTTCGTCCTTTCCAAAACGAATATAAAAGACCTTTGAATTTCGCCTTAATACGTGTACTTAACTTTTATACAGACCGATTTTGATTAAACCGGCGATCTTTTTTTCTTGCTTTTTACAACACACGTGCGCACGCGCGTCGAATATAAAATTCTACCAAACTAAGGCGCATACAGTTTAGAATTTAACGCGCCACATTTTTGATTAAATATCTCCAACGAGTTTTTCAAAAGAAACTTTCGCGTTAAGCTTCGGGGGTCCGAGAAGCATTCTTCTCCCCCCCGTTTTAATCTTTTCTCACGCAATTAACAATTTTTCCAAATGCTCGAGTTTTTTTCCATTCGTTGGAAATTTCGTTGCGCTCGTGTACCGAATTTATTCGTGCTCGAAGACTAAACCTACGTCACCAACCTATAATCTTATACTTTCGGAAGGGTCGGATTTGGGAGAAACGTCGCGTCGTTCGATTCACCAACTCGTAAATTCCATTCGGTCGTCCAGACTTATGAAAATGGTCGCGCCATTTTGAAATTAATATTACATACGAGGCGTTTTCTCATCGTTAAAAAAACATAAATATTAACCGTGTAACTAGAACGCTACACGTAATACCCGAATTACCGTCGCCTTCGCGCCAAATATACGGCTTCGTTAAATGTTTTTTCGTTCGTTTTTTTTTTTAATTTCGAAAATATTTATACGCGAAAAAATAAAAGATTATAAACGCAAGATAAAAGTCTAAATTAAACATTGTATATGGCGAATACGATACTGTATGGGAATTTTTTCGTATATACCAGTTTTATAAAACGGCCATTCTTCAGAGAATTCAGCCGACATTATATTCGTTTCACTATTGTAAATTGTTTCGCAATTGTTTTTACCCGACGGGCTCGAGCATAAATTTAAAATAAAATTTACGATCCGTGGAACCGCGATTAAAATTCCCCCTTTCACCGGATCGAAAAACGCTGAAAGTTCTGAAATCCGTACCGAATTCTTCTTTATAAACCGTACCCTTGCACTTTATATACACAACTGAATTAATATTTTTCGCTAAATCGCTCGACGAAATAATAATCGCCATAGGGTGTTCGATAAACTACGACGGCCGTTACAAAAACACTTATCGATGATTTACCACCATATTTCCACGCACTCCATAAAAAAACAATCCTAAAAAATTTTTTCTTCGAATCAAAATTTTAATAATTGGAAAATTTTCGACGATTCTATTTCGTTGTGGATTACTGTCGATTTTATTTTGCTTACACGATCACGCATCCAATCTCACTTTCGAACTTGTTCACGGCACAAAATATACTACAGATGATCGATAAATTGACAATATAAATTTACTACATATACCGTCGAATATATATATTTTTTTCATTCGAAACGTACCTCCTCTGTCTCTTGACGTCATTGAAGAATGAAAATAAAATATTTTTTAGAAATTACCTCCAATCCAGAGATCATGGCAGTTTCGTTTTCTTAGTTCACGGGTGTTTCTTACCTCTGAACAAAGAGAATAATATCGAACGAAGTCTATACATCCATCGCAAGAGAAAAAAGTACGCCCATATGGCTAAAAAAAGATTTGTTCGGTTACGCTACGATGACCTTTTAATGGAAGATTTATTATTTTATTCGTACAAATACCATTTCTATGTTCCATACCTTTCGTTTACTTTTTTATACTTGCGGAATCTATCCTTCGGCACATCGTAGTTCCTTTCTCTGTCTTAAAAAATTATTTTTTGAACCTTGGTTCTCAAATGCAAATTAATTTGAAAGCAATTTTCTATCGTACTCAAAATTCTCTGTTTTTAAATTCAAGTTTTTCTCCCATCCACAAAACATAACGCCTTAGTTGTTTTATGAATAATTTTAAAAGATAATAAAATTCCCTTTTTTTGCTTCATCACATATTTATACGTCAAATGGAACCTTTACTGCTATTCTACCTTCAAGAAACTATACACCCACCCACCCTTTAAAATACAACTGGGGTATTTGCCAAAAATTTCACTGGTCTACACGCCACTGCGATGGTGAGGAAGCAGAGCTGTAAAACTGGAACGTTATTGGTTCTAGTTTCAGTTCTTTTATTTCGGATTCTAGGCTCGATTTCCAGCTTTGTACAATACACTTGATGGTTTTCATTCCAGGGTCGAAAAAATTTCATTTAAATTTCGTATTTTTAGATGAAGTAATCATTTAACTGAAGAGCGAGGAGCATAAAAAACGAAAACATAAATAAATAAAAATATTAATTTTGACTAATTGATTATTTTTATTTCAAGAAAAATGCTTCGAATGAGCTCATTCCATATCAATTCAACCAAAAAATGCCTTCGATTTTGCTCATTTTTTCGTTACAAGTTAGTTTTGTCGCATAGGTAAGAAAACCACCATCAGTTCCCCTCGGACCACTCAAGATCAAGGAGAGGACCCTTTTGATTTTTGACATTTTTCAGTTTTCGCAAAATATACCCAAAAGCGAACAAATTTATCTAAAGATGAATGGTTTTCGCCATTCAAGAGCCCATCCAAAGGAGATTTCCAAGAACTCTCAAAATTTATCAAAAATTGAAAGTTAAACTTTTGATATAAAAGTTCAACTTTTACTTAGTGGAAAAAGTGCTAAGGCTCCATTTTCAAAATTCGAAAAAAATCACAATATGAAACAACTCGATATGTTTTTTACCGTAGTATTTTCAAGATGCGCACTTATCCCGTTGAGGTGATATCGTACCCTCAAATATACGAGTCTCATCATACACATATCAACGTCAATTTTACAACTGAACAAGGAAAACTCATTCAGAGGGAACTTGCCTGCACAATTTTACAATATTCATATTTCATAATGATTCACGCCATTTTTGGCATATGATATCCAACATTTTCTTTAGAATGCTATTTTTGGCAAAGGTTGTCTTTTGAGCATTTTTGTTATAATACACGTAATTTTTGACATATGTTGTTTTTTGACATGTTGTTCGTGCAAACTTTCAAAAACTCAACAGCTAAAAATCTGAGTTCTGATTTTTAACTATTATTATTTTTTTTTTTATTCAAATTTCAACGACAATCTAGTTTGATAAACTATTTAGTAGTACTTAAGAGTTATCATTAACAAATATCGAGGAATTTTGTACGATTTAATCTCCGACCAACATTATTGGTAAGAAGCGTCCCCGTCATTTGACTTCGATGAAATTGAAGTCGACTTTTGTAACTAGACGCAAATCGATGTATCTCCTCCTCCACAGTCCTCAATCTGAAATTTTTTCTGATATCTTCGACATAGGAAGAGATTCTTTGGTTCTGTAACTTTTGTAGTTGGAAACTCTTAACCCTCTCAATGCACACTCGAAAAATATTAAAAATTAGCTACAGTATTACTATTAGGTCTACAGATAACGGGGTATGGTAAAAATTTCCTTAAATCGTAGCTATAACAACATTCTAGACAGTTTACAGGAGTGATGGAATAAACAAGCAGTCTTACCAACTACCGCATTAAAAAAAACTTGAGCAAAAAATTTTTCATCGTCTTAAAAATTGTGCCATCTTTATGAATTCATCATAAAACATACTATCGGGTTCCATTTTTTCCAAAACGTATTGAAAATTTTTTTTTTTAATTTTAATTTTTACAAAAAAAAATTAAAAAAGAAAAAACCTTTTATCACACCCCCCCCCTCCGCCAAACATGAGAGGAAAAATTCTATGAATAGCGTATTGTGCTAAGAAGCTGAAGAGGATTCTCGCACACGAGCGTTGGATTACGTCGCGCATACCATATTGCCTATAACGCGCCTTAAATGTTTAAGGTGGTGAATTTCACCACGTGTGCGTTTTGAGGGTTGGTTTTAAGACCATACTGAAGCAGAGCTTCGCTGATCACTGAAGGTTCAATAGAGTGATGTAAATTTTTGATCACGAGGAAGCTGGTAGGTGTGGTAAGAAACGTTAATGCTGCGGAGTTTTTTGGTGAGCTCACGATATTGAAGTTCGTCAGCAACTTTGATTTTAACGGAGTTTTTGGTGGAGGTACATATAAAATTTGTTGATTGAATGGTTTCCTCAATGGTCTTTCGTAATGATGAAAAATTTATCTCACCATCGATGAAGATAGGTGGTGGTCGTGGTTTTACTTTCGATTGTGAGGAATTACTATTTGATTTGGGTAATTCAGTTAGTTGAGTATCATCTTCTTCTGCGCAAATAGTTTCGAAGACTTTGAATTTTATTTTTCAGCAGGATGGGTCGAGGGCTCTGCTGCTGTTTCTCACCATTACGTTTACGAAGAACATTTTTTGATTCCATCATGACAAGCGCTTTTTTTTCTCGATTTTTGTTACGTTGAAAGCACAAACGCAATTTACACTATTCCACAATAATACGTTTTTATTTGAGAAATGAAACACTGTCATGGAAAAAACAAACAACTCCATCGACGCCGGGCCCCCATCTCCCGGCGGAGAGGCACACGGAATGCGTTCAGCCGCTCATCGCGATTTTTTATATTTTAACAATACATAAAAACATCGATATCATACTAGGTAATTCGAAAGTTATTCAGCTATACGTGTGCGCCTGTTGAAAGTGAACTAAAAGGAAACGAGATATGAAAACCTAATACACAGGCAACCACCAACTCCACATATCCTATCTATAGCGACGTATCAGGCAAGATAAATGCAGGGAAATACCCATCAGGACACAGCCTGTTAATGCTACATCTTTTTCTCCAACATTTTCTTTTTCAAACATTTGCTTGGCAATAGCATTTATAGATTAAGCTTGAGGAGCGTTTGGATAGTTGTATGTTGCCTCGATCACAGTTTGAACGAGAATAACTATTATTTAACAAATTTATAATAATGAATCATGAGAAATAATGATGGGAAAATGAACATCAATTATGTTAGGCCTTGAAATACTGAAAAACAATCCATCATAAAACACAAAGCAGTTTAATATATATTCATACGCGGTTTCCAAAATCTTTTTTTAAAATTAATTACATTTGTCTATTAATATTTTATTCTTTCACGCGTAACTTTTCAACTTAGAGGTTTATTATAAGTCAGTTGTATTTTTGTCATCCTCAAATAAACAATTATATTGAAAGTCTTGTTAGTAATCGTGACGATATATAAAACAGTTGCTTCGGCAAAAGAGAGTTCTGATTCTCAGCTGCTCATTTTGTACATGATTAATTGGTAAAATCATGTACTGCGCATACCTATCGTGCACCATTCTAGCACGAATGCGCATAGATTTTCGATTTCTACGATGCATATGAAAATTCTACAACATCCAGCACATTCGAAGGAAATCACTGGTTCGCATAAGAGCTCTCCATTTCTATCGCAACAACCAAAAGCCAAGACGAGCTTTACGCGTCAGGCATGAAAAAACTCATTGATTTAATGAAAACACCGCTGCATAAAGGCCGAAACGGCATTCACGCGAAACGAGGGCAAAGCGAAAATAAATGAAAACAGAATTGAAAACAATAGCTCGCTGATTATACCATTAAGTTACCAATTCATCGGAGGGAAATTCGGTTCGAATGCAGCCGCATCGTAGTCGTCGCAGTTTTGCATGCCGTTTCAACGAGTTGCTGTCTCTTATGCAGCGTATCGCTGTCACCGGGGAATTTGAAAATTTGTACCAACGTGTTTGCCCAGCGTGATTGCATTTACGGGCGTGGAAATTAACGGCCATTCTGTACGGACGTTACCGGTACACAACTGTCGTTGGCAGCGCGTAATTTTAAACTTGATTATACGGCCGACGATAAACGATATTCAGGTTAACTGACATCTTTATAAGCGCTGCTTTAGGCCGGCGCCTGGCGCTTCGATAATAAAATGGAAAATCAACATCGGCTACTAAGGTACTTATCATTTTCTACGACTTATACGAAAACGAGAGCCCAGTTCACTCGCTATTTCCTTCCCTCTTCGTCGTCGTTACACCATACTCGCATCTACCAGATTAAGAAGTAAGAAAGAATTGGACTATTTTAAATTGTATCCTTTGCCCGTTCGTTGCCGCTTTATGGCGTATAAAGGAATATTGGAATCGGCAGTTACCGTTGTACGTTATTGTGCGCGAAATATCACGCTTCGAGCTTAAACGCGACTTTCTTTTAATACCGGACCCATTTCGAGAATTTTCTTTTTATTAGCACGAAATTCATTTTATATCCGCGACCATTGGCCAACCCAATCAAACCGTTCGAACCGAATAAAATCCACTTATTTCTATCGATCCGACAAAATACCCACTTGGCATTCTTACCATTGCTCAATCGTATTTTCGAATTAAAAATTTAAGTAAATAAAATTCTATGCAAATGGCGCCCTTCGAGGCTTCAATACGTCCTTATACTCGACACAGAGAGCCAAGAAAGTCTAGAGTATTTCATTATATTCACGGCACCATTGTTTTTGCGTACTTGTCCGGTCGATGATAAATTCGCCGCAGCGACCGTTGTACCCGCAAAATAGCCGCTAATCAGCGCCAGATGGTTACTCAAAAAATAACCTTTGCCCCAGCCGTCAGTACGACCAAGTGACGCGAACGGCGTCCTCGGATTGCATTATTTATACAGACTCGAAATCGATTTTTTTTTTCACATTGTATTCGACAACACCCGGTATAATAATTGCGACGTCAATAGCGGATTTGGGTAACGAGTACAAATGACGGTACTCTCTTCGATGCTCTCGCGTGTACTCCAGACGACAAAATTTTTTCACTCGTCAACGCCGCGCTTATACTGGGTAAAGTGCGATAACGCTATGCACGAATATAACGCGAATGCGTATAATATTCGCATTATTCTCGTTTCCCGAGTGCTGTTGTGTAGTAAAATTGAGAAGCTCGACTTGGCGTAATTACACAAAAAAAAAGGCGCTTGAGAAATTGTAAGCATCCTTTAAGCACGCATATATGGAAACAAAGTGTAACGAGTGTAAATTTAATTTAACTTCATAATTAGAACGTCTAGTATATGGTTATCGTAATAAGCGTACCGGCAACGGCACCGGATTGCATGCCTTTAATCAGCTCTAAACTTGTAATTAATTTTGTTTTAACCGTATTTTTCACTACTTCTTCATAGCTTGGCTATACGTGTTAACGTATAGAAGTTCATTTTTAATACGTACGTGGGGTACTTTGTAAATAGAGCGAGAACTTTTCGCGAATTAGTACACATTCGAATATTTGATTCAATTATAACCATGACCGAACTTCTCATTTATTGAGATAATACTCACAACACATTACTCTACAAATTTCAGGTTAAGTATTGTTTCTCAAGAGTTATCTACTACATAATTGAGGAGAGTAAAACTTTGTCCGAGGTAAAGTCGAGATATACGCAACGATGAAAAGTTGCGAGTGGTTTCATGTGATAGGGCTGAATGAGGAGATCATTCGTAACGCCTCAGACAACTCACGAAAAGCTCCATGAAGCTCGAAAAAAAGGTTTAAAGAAATGTCCAGTAAATAGGCCGAAGAAGTTGTACACAAATCTATGACGCTCGACCAAACGTCATTCCACAACCACAAAAAGTAGTTAATAAATTATCCACCAGGATCTCCCTATGATGTTCGCAATTTTTAAATTTGGGACTTGGAACGTGAGATTGTGTGACCTCACGTTTCATTCAACCAGCTCACGTTTCAATATTATGGAGTAAAATTTTATATATGTAGTAGAAATGTGTGTTTGTGTGAGCTCACGGAAAAATTGAACCAGCTCATGTTTTAATATTATGGAGTAAAATTTTATATATATAGCAGGAATGTGAGTTTGTGTGAGCTCACGGAAAAATTGAACCGTGAATTAGCGTGACGGGGCATGAGTCAAGGTCTTTTAGTTCGCAGTTTTTTAGTGTTGCAGAAACGTGATTTTGCGTGACCTCACATTTCATTGAACTGTGAGTTAGTTTGATGGGGCATGAGTCCAGGTCTTTTAGTTTGCACAAAGGTGAGTTTTTGTGACCTCACGTTTCATTGAACTGTGAGTTAGCGTGACGGAGCATGAGTGGAGGTATTTTAGTTCCCACGTGATAAATAGAACAAAATCTTATAAATGTAGCAGGAGGTGAGAGGATGTCCTCAAGTTTCATTCAACCAGCTCATGTTCTAATATGGAGTGCACTTTAATTGAACCAGCTGTGGTGTGGTCATTTGTAATATGGAGTAAAAAGCATAACGATCCCTCCTCATGGTACCTCACGTTGAATGGTTAGCGAACGAAATAAAACCTCAACTTATGAATTCGAATGACATCTTATGCCGAATGGTTGACTAACGAAATTATTATTTTAGACATTTTTTCACTGTCTATGTTTTGAAATAATTCAACCAATTCCGATGAAGATGTATCAATGTTTTTCATTTTGTTTTTTGAAGTAATTTTAATTTGTGGCTAACTGAGATTAAAGAAAAAAAAATTAATTTTAACGTCGTGAATATAATTTGAATGAATTGAATTTTTTTAAATGAATAATAACATTACTTATGAATGTATATGAAATTTTGTATATCGATTTGATTTTTCAATTGCTTCTTTCATTAAACAAGTAGTAAGCAAAAAGTTAGTTTTTGAACGTGATCACAAATTTTGAAAAAAAAATTAAAAATAACATTGACAAAAATTTAGTTTTTAATTTTTAAAAATCTTGGTTAAAGAAATGATAGAATCTACCATCGTAATTTCAAAATTTTTTTTCCTTTAATAATTCGCAAAACAAAGCAAAGAAGAACTATTACCATCGAAGAAATTGACAATAAAGATAAAAAAAACCCCTTTCAGTGTATAAAGAAGCACATGCTTAAACACCCCGTCCGAAGGATGGGTATAGATTACTAGTCTAATATATAATGTCACAGAGAGGTGCGAGAAAATTAAAGCTAAATAGTCAGACTCTCCAAGATTGTTTCCTGGATAACGGAGGAGGGGTAAACTTTTATGGATATGTACCTATTAAAAAAATATAATAAAATATATGCATTGCCTTGATTTGTTTGGCGATTGGAAAACTAAAAATAAGATCTCAAAAATTATGTAATATAAAATTTCCGATTTTTTTAGATTAATGTCGTTTCATGAGCTCATAAGTAACATTATTCGATTATTTTTTCTTCACTAAAAAATTTAGAAATGGTGAGTGAAAATGTGCTTTCAAATTTTAGATTAAAATGGCAATCACATTTTTGAATACAGCATAAGATTATATATCGAAAACAACACGCTTCATTCAACTTTAAAGTTCAAAGGGTGGGGGAGATGGAAATTTCTGAAGATAGCATTTTAATATTTTTTAATACAAATGTATCAAGAGTATGTACCTATCAGAGAAAAGGCCCAGAATTGAAAACAAGAATGTCCAACTGATTTAGATAATTTGGATAAAAGCTAGAGATTCCCAAAATTTGAACACATTATATTTCTTGACGTTACTGGGAATTATTAAAATAGATTGGGACAAGTTGTTTTTGATACATATGCACTGTGAATAAATTTTCAATCCCATTAATGATTTTTTTAATTAAAAAAAAACAACAACTCGAAATAATGGAACACATGTCCTGCATGCCCTCATAAATCCGCCACTAAGAATCAAAAAAATTTATAAATTCTTCAGTAGGCACAAGTACATAGTTTCTGAGATCCTATTTTTTGTTTTGCAATGATATCCCGATTCCAACAATGTAATTAATTTTTTTTTTTTTAAGTACAGATTCATTACAACTATGTCCCTTCCCCTTTATCACAGAAACGACACTTAAGTAGGTTTGATCACAGAATGACGGTTTTCTCGCACTCCTCTATCACTTCATAATTATACTTAGATAATATTTCAGAAACAAGACATGCCCTGAAATTAGTCACGTAGTGCATGTAATGAAAGATTTTTATCTAAAACTGAAAATAAATTAATCTCTCGTTCATTTTCAAGGTGCAAAGGCTGACAATCTCGATACAAATGAAATAATTTATTTTAATTCCGCATCAAAAAAATTCTAATATGAAATGAATAAGTATTGAATTTTCTTTAAGTAACACAAACAAAACAAAATTTTTAGGAAACATAACAAACATTTGTACATTGAAAAAATTACTTCTTCATTTTCACTGCTTTGAAAGTAAGGTATTGCGTGTAATTTTTTGGCATTGAAAGTGAAACTTTTCATTTCATCAAGTTTTTGGTTCATTTTTCTAGTTTTAGGACTGAAAAATTAACTTCCCAGTCCCATGATGGAACGTAAGCAACTAGCACATGCGCGGTAAGCATATTTCGAAGCAACAAAAATAAAAACTACCATGACCCAAGTTTCAGACTCCCTGCCCCTCGTTTTTGAGAAATTCATTTTTAATTGAAAAACCAATTCGAATTTTTCTTTCACGCGATATTTGACTAATTTTACTGAAAATTTAGCATGTTGTAATGTTCCATAGGGGGTCTCTTGGAAAAAATCAACAACCCCCAAAATAATTTTACCCCTATCAAAGACCGTTAAATCGATATTTTTAATGTCCCCTTGATTCTCGAACCACGTGGAATTTTTTCAGATTTTTTACTCAGGTACACCATGTTGACAAAAGGGTTAAAACTGATATTGGTAGGCCTATAACGTTAATTTTTTCATATTTAGTGATATTTTTTTGGAACCATTACCAGTTTTAGCCATTTTTCAACACGTGAAAAATCAGAAAAAATTCCACGTGGTTCGGGGATCAAGGGGACAATTAAAAATATCGGTTTCATAATTGTGCCAAAGCGTTATCATGGTAAAAAAAATTAAATTAAGTTGAAAAACGGACTTTAGTGGGAGTAAAATTATTTTGGGGGTTGTTGATTTTTTCCAAGAGATCGCCTATGGAACGTTACAACATACACTAAATTTTCAGTAAAATTAATCAACTATCGCGTGAAAGAAAAATTCGAATTGGTTTTTCAATTAAAAATGAATTTCTCAAAAACGAAAGGGCAGGGGGTCTGAAACTTGGGCCATGCAAGTTTCTAAAGGGTACCTACCTACCTACCTACCTACCTACCTACCACCTAAATTTCATCGAAATTGGACTCTGAGCCAGATTCGCCATTCTTATCCTCTTATGCTCTTTAATAATGATCTACAACAGGTTAAACCATTTTGGTTGGCCACCAAGAAATTTAAATAAATTTCTATTTGTTCTTCTAGCTATAAGAGCCTGCGAACAACAATCAATGAAAATAAGAAATATATTGAGCAGCTAAATATTCACGTAGACTTATCGCTCTTCTGGAGTGAGAAAGATGACCAAAATTTTATCAATGTTCATTAAGACTGAGGCCCTACTGGCTGTTGATATCATCAACTCACACTTGCTCATATTGACGTCATCGGTAAACAATGCACTTGAAAAAATAAAGTTGAAATTCTTCACTCGATCTCAAACGCTAGAACTTGTTATAGGTCAAAACACTTCGCTTTGGATCATAACGAACCTGAAATAATCATCATAAATTCGCTCTTACCCCTTCCCGAAACCCGCCCATCACCGTTACGCTGGATTCATCACGAAAAACAATTTTAATTTGACGTTAAAAACAATTTAATATTGAAATTCCAGCTTCTTTAACTTTTACTTCATTTGTACGTGCAAGTATTCATTTGGGTGTGTAATCGATGAACTCTTCGTTATTCGACCTACATAAAGAAAATTAAAAATCTCTCAAAAAACGTGCTGGAACTCGAGCACTTTTCCCCAACGAATCCCGTATTATTTTCATGTCCTTTGACTTTTCTCTCTTTATCGTTCAGTAATCAGAGGAAATAGCTCGGGATATTTGTTCGCCTTTTCAATATATTCCCTAGCGGTCGATATGAAAACTAATCGAAACGTCGATTAAACTAGGAAACTATTTATTATTTCGCGACAAAAAGAAATCGCAAAGCTTATGTACACCATTCGTGAAAATTTCTTCAACAGTTCCAATCTTGTAGCGAAAAATTATATAATTTTACCTACCTGCGCGAGATTTCTGCGAGCAGAGTGAATTAACCTTTCAGTATTCACGAAAACGAGGGCTTATGTACTCTCTATAGCATTCGTTGGAACTATATCCTATGCCTACAAATTTCGTCGTAAGACTTTCGTTCTCTCTTAAGAATACAGCTTTGGCAAACCTTACATCAGCAGAGAGAATTTCCCTCTTCCACCTAATACCGCAAAATATAACATTTTGTAATTATAATTCGCCTTCTCTTTTCATTTAGTCTACGTTTCTGTACATAGAAAAGGTTTTCAAGTCTCACCCTTATTTTCTAAATTCATCGGAAATTTTAATCATATATCCTGACTACCTACGCCAATGTAAAAGCACAGACGTTTGAAATTTCTCGTCTACTCAATAGCGTCGAGTTCGAGTTCCATTTATTAGTAACACGATACCGTATCGATGAAAGGTCAAGGCGAAGTGGCAATTTGTTAAAGAGGATTTCCGAGGGACGTATTGAAAATTATATAAACGTATCCACGTATCAACTAGATATCCGCGGATTACGAATACAAACATTCGAACAAGTCGAACCATCGCGTCGTTTCGACACCGCCAATCGTCGATGAATCCTCGTCCTCTCCTCGGCCACCTAAGAGAAGATAAATTACGAAATTTACTCGTAATATCGCCGCGCCAAAAGTAAACAAACAATAAGCGCAAAATAAACCTCCGGATTTACAGATATTTCACATTTCAAACTTCTGCACTTCAACTGTTCCATTTGTTTTGTTAGTCTTTCTGCCGTGCAGCTTAACGTAGCCTCCGCTCCTCCAAAAAAACCGTCTCAGATGTTTTCTACAAACGCGCGCGGGATGCGAACGCGTGAAAGAAAAATGATAATCTCGGCGATATGAAATACACTTAAATCCCAGAAGGCTATTATAAAGTAAAGCGAGCATTATAAGAGTAGAACTCGCGTTTTAATACATTTCTTTTTTCGTAACGTGACGCGACGCTCGCGCGTTTTATTCTCTTTTCCTTAGGAATAAACAAAAATTACTCGGCACGAGCGCTCACAACCACCTACCCACTCGTCCGAGCGAACAAAAATAAAACCGAATGAATACGTCGGACGTTTATCGTTTGAATGAAGTAGACACGTGAATACAAAACTCCGCCACAACCGTACCTCAGCGTAAAAACGCACCGAAACGATTTTTTCTCGTTTTTAAAATTAAAGCAGAAAAATTGTAATTATTCGGAAAACAGGATAAAAAACACAGTCGACTGAAAAAACCCATCATCTGTACGAATACGCGCTACTACGACACGTTCTATCTCCGCAATGAGATCGTGCTGTTTTTCCTTCCATCCACCTTACTCTTTTAATGAACCTCAAACGGTGAAATTGTGCCACGATATTTCCATAACGTTCTTCCACATCCTGAAAAGACATACATCGACTAATTGCTTCTCTTCTCACGTGATAATCATTTCGACATACATTTATGTAGATAAATTAGAATTTTAAAATTACACGTACGTGTTCTGTTAATTGGTGGATAATGGCCTGCTCTTTAGCCTTTATTGTACACATTGCGGTTTACAATAGCTAGCAGGATTTCTGACCAGTCCAAGCCTAAATTGGCTCAACATCCAATGGAAAATTGTATAATTTTAACATTAAAATAAAACAATATTTTTAGACATTTTAATAAAAAAATTAATTTAAAATAATTTTATATTCGATTTAAATTTATTTTAATTTAATAAAATATACAAATAAAAATTTTTCTCAAGTAGATACAGGGCCGGATTTAGGGCAGGGCCCAAGGGGCATGGGCCCCGGGCCCCCACAAATTTGGGGCCCTCACAATCAAAAAATCATAAAAGTATCCCTTAAAATTGCAAGTAAAAAAGTTTTTAACCACGAGGTACGTTACAATGATTTTCCTTCTCTTCATAAACCGGAAACCCCTATACAGAAAACAATAGGCAACATCTTTTATTCATTAAAAACGACCAATTGCTGGCCACCAAACATACAAGTCAAGTTTATATTTATAATTTTTGTACTGTTTATAATTTTTATCAATAATTGTGTTTTGTGTTTGTTCGTCATTCCGATTTATAATTCGGTCACTATTATTAGATTGTTAGCGATTGCGTTTCAAATATTGTACTTGCTGTTCTGTTATTTATATTTTTTATAAAGGTATAATTAGTGCATCTGTGCATTACGAGATTAGGACCATTAGGTACGAATAAGGAAGCCCCTGCGACGGTCATATTTGGCTTCCAACCCACTGCAAAAAATGTTCAAATAAGGGCCCCCACATTTACTGGGCCCCGGGGTCCACGAAACCTAAATCCGGCCCTGAGTAGATACTATAAGACAATGATAAAAAAATTAAATTTTAACTAATTTAGGTTTTGAATTACTAAAATAATAAAAAAAAATTAGACTCAATGTCGACCAAACATTTTTTCAATCTTTAGATAACCAAGTAAACTTTAAAGCTAAAAAAATTCCAAATTTCCCAAAAATAATTTTTGTTGAAATTTTTAATGTTTGAAACTGTACCTTACTTCCATTTTGGAGGGGTTTAAAACTGAATTTAGAAGTTAAAATTAGCATCACGTCATTTAGAATTCATTACGCAATAAACATTTTACATGTGTTCAATATAAACGATTTATCAAAAGTTATGATGTTCCTTCAAAATGTCAAGTATGTAAATTGCAAGACTTAAGTATCGTTTCTGGAGTAGTGGGGGAGCATCGTCGTACTAAAATTTCGAGAAAATCTTCGCGAACTGGTTTTTTGCAATTCATTATAATAATGGTATCACAAGAGTATTCATTAAGTACATATTTCATTTTATTTTTTCGGATTAAATTTTATTTTTATTATTATTAAAATTATGAAATACTCCTTAATAAACTTCAGAAAATTAGAATTTGAAATTTTGTGCTAAAATAGTTTAAAACTTATTTACCAGAGCGTAAAAGTAGGAAATATCTTAGAAATGGGTTAAGATAGGTAGATTCTTTAAATATTCGACAGTATGTTCGTTGTATAGTCGTACTCGAAGTTCGATAGTTCAACAAAACAAAAAAAAAGTATAGAAATTCAGCTTTTGAAAGATTAACGAGAGATGATTTTGAGTCAAACGGGATATATACAGTCGCTGCTTCAAAAGTATAAATTATCTGAAGCGAAAGATGGCCGCATATCAACTGAAATTGGTCTGAAGCTTCGAAAATGGTGATAAATCGACTAAAGAATATTCGTATTACCAGCTAAATTTCCATTTCAATCAAAAATTCAAAAAACTTATCAAAAGTATAAAAACTCACACAAATAAAAATATACAAAATCTGAAATTGAGTGTTTAATCATAATTTGAAATTGGCGGCCAATTAATTTTAGCAGTCAGACAGTGGGACAGTATTTTTCTACGGACAAAAGTTACTGTCTTGTGGATTGACAGCCCTGGTGTATAAATCCTGCTTAACAAGATAAACTCTGCCAAAAAACAAAGAAAAATTGCGCCTTAATTATCTCTTTCCACCCATAAGTTTTCTCAAATCGGCACAAGGAGAATTAAACGTGTCAACGTTTCATATCAAAAATCTAATCGACAACCTGAAATTTCAGCTTAAAAAGACCCAGTCGACGGTGAACAAAATTGAAAATAAATTGGTAACTATAAAACGAGCTTCACTGATGAAATTTCACGCGACTTAATTCAGCACAGTTTTCAAAATTAATCGTTATGCTCGTTAAACTGTATAGCCAAATCAATGCCTTTAATTTTCCAGAAGAAAATTTTTCCATTCAGGATTCCTCTATTGTCTGAATACTGAATGGAATTTTCAACTATGGATAACTACATTAAACGAAAATTTCTTCACTTTAAATTTGACTTATTCGATTCGCGTCTTTTATTCCGCTTTAATTTCACGCACTGCCTGAAACCAAAGTACTCGAAATAAATCACTAACATCCTTAGAAATGTCTATAATGGGAAAAAATTGCCAGAAAAAAATTCACGATGAATTATGGTTAGCTAATTTTTCATTATTTATTGAGGCATTTTTACCGCTCAAAAATACATTAACCCTGCTACAGAGTTGAAAAATAACACGAGCAAGTATGCGAGGGCATTAATTTTGTTGAGTGAGACAGTGGCATAACTATAGAGGAGACAAGGGAAGCCTCGGCCACTCCAAAGAAAAATCTGGCCTTTTCCGGAGAAAATCGAATTATGGTTTTTAGATTTAAGATTTTTTTTTTTGACAAGAAAATAAAATAATATATTTTTCTTAGTGCCACAAAGTTTTTTAATATTTCAGATTTAAAATCTCATAATTATATTTTAATTTCAATAATTTTATTAAATGATTAAAATAATTATTTAAACTAAAAATTATTCTTTTAAAATAATTTAAATAAAAAAAAATTATTTTAAAATAAACATAATATAAAAAAAATAGTTAATATATCATATAACATTAATTTGTCAAATTAAAATATAATTTTTTTTATTCCCACCAGTTCAAAAGTGTAACAGTACTCTGATTCATTTTATCGCTCCCATTTGGCCTCTTCAAAAAAAAAAGCTAGTAACTCTACTGGAGTAAGCCGACAAAAAAAAATTATTTTCAGATTTATTGAACAATGTTTAACATATTATCAACTTTGAGACGGAAGTATTTCCAAGAAATTTTCAATTTTTAGTAACCATGGTGAGAGAGAGAGAGGCTTGAACTATCAGCTTCCCAGTTAATGGTGCTCCTCAATTAGCCACCATATTAATCCTTAGTCGCGAAGTCCGAACTAAATGGAATTATTAACACATCAGTCATGAATCAAAAGCGTATGTGATGTACTGAGTTCCGCACATTAGGAAATACATATAATTCAGCATAGTAAACAAAGTTTAATCTATTTTATTCCTGAACTACAGGTACGTATTGTACCGTTTTTCTCATTTTTTTTTTCAGTGAAAGATAAAGGCAGAAAATTTAAATTAATGACATAGCAACAAAAAATTTTCCACATATCTTGTACCCTCACCACATTTTGAGGTCAATGACCCCCCTTCCCCCTCCTACAACATATATGGAGGTAAATTGGCGATAGAGCATATTTCTTACTCCCAACAATCATACGAATCCATATTAATTACATTTTTATAATTTAACGCTCCTCAAGTTCTACTCAAGTTTTAATAATTCGATATTTTGGATTCATTTTGTTCCAAATTCAAGAAGTCATATTCTGGTCACCAACTAACTCTACACACAAAGGTTGACCTCTCTAGGTCCATTTGGTGAGGAGATGTGAAGATTCGAGAAATTTCATAACTCAAAACTTCCTCAAAAAGCCGTTTTCTGCTCTAACTCCCTCCAAATGCACTTAGGAAACAGAAATTTTGATATTTTAGTGTTCGTGACTTATTCTTTCATATGAGATCAAAAACAAAAAATTTGAGCAATTTGCTCCTTCTCCAGCCTCTCTCAAAATTTGAGTGATCCACCATTTTGAGCTGTATCGAAAAAAAAAACAAAAAAGTACTTTTGCGCATTATTAAGAAGAGCGACTCACTAAATTTTGAGCGAATTTCATGAATACCCGCCTGCGCTACAAGTGGTGGAAAAATTTATGCATATACTAAAAACTTGAACATTTACCAGATAGTTACCAATGATTTGAGACGCAAAGATTTGAAGACCTCATCTTCCATCGACTCCCCCCATGACCGACTCAAATAACAGGCCCAACAACACAAGTTGGCAACATCGATATCAGCTGATGTATGGTAGGCCCACGTGCATCCATGAAAGACTCTTTCTTATGGAAACACAATTAATACAAATGTAAACATACGCACATGGGCCCACCACCTTTGTGTTTATAACGATGTTGCCAATAGTTCACTTGTTCGGCCTGTTATTCGAGTCGGACATGCTCCCCCTCCCAAACTAGGTAGGCTGTAATAGCTATCGTTTTCAAGTTAAAAACGCAGCTAAAAAGTTTTATTGACTTATTTCAAATGGGAAAGGTACAACTTTAAAAACTCATAAAATATGATGGAATATTTTCCATAGGAGACATATTGCTTTCCATTTTATAACATCAAAACTAATATCTTACAAATCACCGATTTTTAATTTTTTCACAAAATTAAGTACATAGAATTTCAGCATGATGCAATGCCCTCAAAGTACTTTTTCATTAGAGTACAGCAAAATCCAATTTTTAATTCTTTAGATATAATGAAAAAACTTAATAAATTGAATTTTTTGATATAATTCGAATTTGAAACATCATAATATTTTATCCGAACAACGTCTTAATTAAGACACTTTGTTATTCTCTTCTCAATAAAAATAAACTTCTTTTAGTTCTTGAAGGATCAATGAGTTTCTTTGTTCACAGTTATTTTGCACACTTAGGTTAGTCATGAAAATATTGGGTGGAACATTGCTCCCTTCAAGCCATTCCTAAACACAATTAATTACTTCAATTTTCAAAATTACTTGATTTAAATAATTGAAAATTGATGGTAATTTGAGAGCAAATTGTACACTCATCAAAGGAAAAAGGCGTACATAAATGAAAAATCTCACCAATTCATCATAGATTTATCTTTAATTGAGGAAAGTTCGTTTGCAAAATGCATTTTTCTTTAGCAGAATAACACCAGTTTTGAAAAATCATACGCACAAAAAATGCCATACATCCTGCATCTATGTACAATTTACGAAGGTATTGGAAAATCTCTGGATACAAATGATATAAAAATCCCATACGAATCCAAAAAACTTTCCGAACTAGCCAAAAATAAAAAATAAATAATAAAAAACCCTCAACAATAAAATGATTATTTCCAAATAGGAACACGCGTAAGTCAAGATGTTGAAAACAGCACGTGGCAAATTCTACATGAAACAGTGACATTAACTCGTCAAAAATTTACGCAACAAAATCAGCTAGAAAAAATCCATAAATTCACATATTTTTTCAACGTTACAACCATCTACGTGACTTCGTATTAAATCTCAACATTTTAAACTTTCGAGATAAATAAACGCGTAAAAATCTTAAGCTGCAGAAATTTATACATCTCGATGGTTTTTATCGTTTATTATATATAGGAATTTTTTACGATTCTATATTCCGCCCGGAGCTTACAGAAAAACGAATCGAAATGACAGCACAAAAAACTCACCCCTTATCTCTCACATAGTGATGAGAGTTCATCGGACGGCTGGAAATTAAATTCGTTAATTCGAAGGGTCGATAAGAATCCCTGTGGCAATTAATCTGTTCCACGGTATATCGTATCTTGGACGTTATAATTAGGGTTTTCGAATTTCTATCAATAAAGCGTAATAGCATTAGCGATATGCTTTTGATCGGACTCCATTTCAGGTGAGCACCGCTGGCGGCTCGGTTAACAGGTTAACAGATCGCTATTTAAATATAAATAGCGCAAACGCGCGCCATTCCGGGTATACTTCCTTTTCAACGATATTCGCCACTTTCAGCGAATTTTGTCCATCAAAAATTTCATCGTGATAACTTCGTATCAATTTTCGCTCCTTTGAAAAGGTTAGTGAGCTGAGCTTTATATTTGTAAATCTACACTGTACATTCGACACGCTCGTCGAATCGTTCAACACGTAAGACGGCAATTTCAATTCTATGATTCGTTAGCTCACGCGCACCTGTATATGGTGGAAGCTCGAATTTAAAAACTAATACCGCCGTATGTTGCTGTCTCCAGCTCGTTTATTACAAATTAAGGGCCTGCGCCGCTGCGCGCGGTACCGTGCAGCCAGACCTTCAGTCAATTTACACCCCATCAGCTAACAAGCCATTCGCATCTGTTTAATCATATATCATAAACCTTATACAATGTTTGCGCTGCGAAATTTAGGGGCGAATTTAATGTGTGACAGGGTTTGTCAATCTGCGGTTAAGTGCTAATGTTTGAAGGCTTTAAACTTTAAATTAACCTCGTTCACGGTTACGCCAAAATTAGCCCAGTCTTGTTTTGAATATTCGCCGCTACGTCAAATGCCCGCTTCGAGGTCGACGAAAAAACTACGCTCGTCGTCGTTACACGCTGTTGATTCGAACGCTAAAGTAAATAATTCGCGTAATTTTTATACGAAAAATTTTTCAACCATAGGAAATATTTTTTTGTGGTTTTTTGTCCTCTACGTTTTCTTCGCTCCGGTATTCTCCTCTCTTCTTCACCTTCTCCATTCATTTTCATCTTTATGTTTCCACCGTACGAACAGATATTAAGTATCGCTATGAAAAAAATTTTCACGGTCCATAATAAGTTTTTTTATCGTACAAACTCCTGCCACTTTCTAGCTGAGTTTCTAATAAAAATTATAGCAATCGCTATCT
Organism: Phenacoccus solenopsis; assembly: GCA_009761765.1. NCBI lineage: Eukaryota > Metazoa > Arthropoda > Insecta > Hemiptera > Pseudococcidae > Phenacoccus > Phenacoccus solenopsis. The sequence goes on from CM019753.1 coordinate 36,378,118, forward strand.
ACCTAATTTGGGAACGAAAGGTCGAGAGGGTGTGGGTCTATAAATTTTTGCGTTTCGGGGTATCCAAATTTTGATTCACATACGTAAATATATCTGCACATTAGGGTGAAGTGAAAAAAAATCGTTCCTTAATTTTGATAAAATTTCAGAAGGTGGTTTACTTTAAGCTGAAAGCCCCCATGTAAAATTTTGGACCCAAAGGACCATTTGGAGGAGATGAAGGTCTTCAAAGCAGGATCATTTTTGAAAAAAAAACACTGTTTTTCGTCTCTATAGCTTCCGGATCGATTCATAACCACAACCCCAAGCACACAGAGCTAGAAAGGGGCAATTTGAATTTTTACATCTCCCTACCTCAACGACAGATCGATTGGAGCCATCTTGATCGCCCTACTTAGGGGTTAAAAAGTTACAGATAGACGATTTTTACATAAAAATTTCTCAAAAGATTTTGGTTTTTTGTAAATATTTTTTCTTCGGATTTTTTTGCTCCAGGATCCTTTTTATCAGATTTTGCTGCCAAAGTTTTACTGGGCAACAGTTGTTTAAAATTTGACTTTAATTTATTTTAAATCATTTGTACGTCTAATTCATTCGATAAAATGATAATTCAAACTATTCTCATTTGCAAAAAGATTTCCAAAAATGAAATAACAAAATATTAAGCATTTTTAAATCATTCCAAACGATTTCTTCACTTTTGAACAGTTACGACGAGCCGTAATATTCATTTAAAATAATTTTTTAATGTTATAAGGAAGAGGGTAAAATTTTCTACAAGACACCAGTATCGAAACCATGTACGAGGAATTTTTCAACAATTTGAAGTAGTACGTTACGAGTCAATATCGTAGGCGTAAAAGGATCTCCAGTAATGTGGCATGGTAGCTTACCGTTTTTCTTCCTTCTTTCACCATTTGATTCACTATAAAAATGAAACAATAATTCGACTACGTCCATCTAGTAACGTTTTTAAGGTTTTCCTATAAGTTATAAAGCGATTGTTTTCTGAAACAACAACAGTCGAACCTGGAAATGGCAGGTCGGCAAATTTGTTTTTCAAGATATATTATCAGAAAAATTTTGATTTAAACTCCTTTGAAAAAAAATATATATAGGCAATACGTAGCGAATACTTGTATAAATGCTTGCTTTACAAAGTCATAAAATTCATTTCTCATTTTCAAGAAGGTAAACAAATATAAACTCACGCGGAGTATATTCTAAAAAAAATTTAAAGCTTTTCGAGAGGGAGTAACGAACTTGAATTATTGTTGTATTGGCTTTGCCTGTCTAACGAATACATAAAACTCCCAAGAATTCGAAGGAAGCGAACGCGTTTCATATTTTTTAGCGGATATAAGTTTTTGGTTTAAAACAACAGCTATTCACAGTCAAGATAGCCTACGTAATTTGAGACGGAAGGGTGGAAAGTTCAAATTTTTGTGTTTCAGACTATTTGTAATCATATGATTAATGTCCAGCTTTTTGTATACGTTATGAGACCCATCGAACCTAGAGTATGAAAGAGTCAAATTTTGCAATCTGGTTAAAAAATATAGTGAATAGATGTGACTAATACAGTTTTACAGCAGAAAGCAAAATTAATTTTTTAGTTTCGTTTTTGCTCATTGCTCTTCACTATAAACCAGTGTTACAAATATCTAGCCACAATACTTGTTCACCACAGTGAGGAATCTGATGCTTTCATGCTTGGGTTCGATGGGACGCACGGTATGTATATCTCTCCCCCATCTCTTACACGTGATGCCGGCGGGTATGAGTGAAATTCGTTGAAAATTTTATGTGAAAAAAATTCTCGTTTTTTTTTCATTCAATTCAAATACTTTACTAACATTTTAAGGATGGTTGGAGAAGCTACCATTGACTTAAAATGTGTGTTTTTGATTTCATGTGAAATACTGAGTCAAAAACAACATACACAAACTTCATCCTCTTAAGTACATTTGGAGGAGAGTTCGAGCAAAAAACGGATTTTGAGAAAGTTTTGAGTATATTTTTTTTTTACTTGTAGTGGCTGCTGTAGATGTATAAAATGCTGAAAATTTGGTGAGATACTTTTTTCGTAGAAATACAAAAAAAGATTGTCTTTAATTCTTTGCAAAATGGTGGATTACTCAAATTTTGAGGGGAGCTGGAAGAAAGCCAAATCACTAAAAAATTTTATTTTCGGTATCATATGAGGAAATGAGCGAAGGACATCTTATTCAAATTTCAGCTTCTCAAATGCATTTAGAAAATTAGAAGGGACTGGGAGCAAAAAATCGCTTATTGAAGAAGTTTGAGTCATGAACTTTCTTGAATCTTCCACATCTTCTTACCAAATCGACCTGGAAAGGTCAAACCTCATATGAGTGGAATTGGTTGAAGGAACTGAATATGCCCTTTCAAATTTGGGTCAAAATGGATCTAAAATAGCTGATGGCCAAAACCTAAGGAAGATTTGTAAAGCTTCAAATGGCTCAGATTTGATAAATGTGCACTTATCTGATTACTACAAATAAGGTAATTATATGCAGATTTCATTTTTGCACGTGATTTTGAACGGAATGAGGAGTGGTTATTGTACTCAAAATGTGATGGGAATAAACAAAACGTCAAAAATGTTTGATTATGTGTCAGATGATATAGAGGCCTCAAATGGCTAAAACAATTGAATAATGGTTGCGACCTCAAATATCACTTGTAAAGATATCAGCAAGTAAAATCAATTTTCAACCTTTTCCAAGGAAGGCTAAACATTACAAAATTAAAAAAAATTCAAATATTTCTATTTATTTTTTTAGCTCTTCCACGACGTTTTGTAGTAGATGATACAAAAGCAAAAAAATTGTAGATCTCATTTTGAGTAGAGTTAAACTTCTCAAGATTGGAGTTATTGTGTTTTCTTGAGTTTGCTAATGGTTATTTACAATTTACTTGTTCATTACATCGTTCCCTTGAACATTTTTCAATACCTAAAACTCAACGCTTCAACTCTAAATTCTAATTATTACCATACTGAGTGAAGCTTAACTCGAGTCGAACAAACATGAGGTGAGATGACATTATGTTTGTTGATGTTTGTTGACATTTTTCAGTTGTGCTGCAAATATTCAAGTAAATTTCATTAGATCACGTTGAAATTCAGATTTAACTTTGGATAGGATCAATATGACATCATTGTAAGATTCTTTTCATTTTTTGAGAAATGCTAACTCAGAAATTTACATTAAACACCGTAATACTTCAAATTATCTTTGAAAAAAACAAAAAAAAAAAAAAATCGGAACAACTTATTCAGCGACATTAAAGAATTTCTAGAAATATATATGCTGACTTGCTGAGCGACATTTTTCTAGACTTCAAAGATTCCAATAAAAGCCCAAAACTACTGAAAAATTGTATTTAAGCTCTAACTCTTTTTTGATAAGTTTGAAGATACAAATAGTAACAACTGGGTACCAGCTCTAAAATTTTCTCGTAACTTGAGCTTGGTCGATTCAGTTCATATAGTTACTTTTGTACAAAAAGTAATAATAATAACTAACTGTATACTTTATTTTTAAACCAATAAATAATTTATACTTACCATCATTATGAAACTGAAAGTCTTTCATCGATTCAGTCTGCATATTTTCGAGCAAAAAAAAAACTTATCGCACAACTTTTCTTTATAATAAAGTCCAAATTTCTTATATCAACATAGTTTCCGGATTTCATAAAATTGCGTATACGTTGTTAAAAACTAGCTTATAGATGGCTGATCAAGATTATGGGAATTCGCGAAATTAACAAGCTCAACGACGTCCAAGGTCTTCGAAAAGAAAATTTGCCGAATAATTTTGATAAAAATGTCGAAAGTTTTAATAAAATCTCGATTATTCGAATAGACGGCCCGTTTTAAGATATCGAAATTACGATTTCCCTCTTCCTGTATCAGCTCGTAAAAGCGGGTACTTTTAAAGACTTTCAGGTACATCGTAAGTTTGAATGCCAATGAAATATGGCGCTTGGTTTCGTACCCGGAGGCGTAATAAAAATTGAAATTTACAAGAACCAATTTCCGCGCCATATAAAAATTTATCGTCTAACTTCGTAATAGCTTAGGATGGACCGGTCGACTATTACAGAACGAAAAAAGTATTTAATGGCTTCGCTAATGCGAATTATCAATTCTTCCTTCAACACTGCTGAATGGGATTGTATGCAGACCGATATCATTTCTTCAATAGATTCAGAAGTGGGCGATTGGAGGTAAAAGAGGGATAGAACTTACGTCATTATAAAGTTTCAACTTTCATTAGTCTCTTTCCATAACAATATTCGCTGAATCGCTGGTTAGTTTGACTTAATTTTCGCAAATAAACTACTCAAATTATACTTCAACGTTGTAAAGGCCATTCTAGTTGCAGTAATTGAAATTCACTCGAGTGGAAGACAATTCTGATATTCATGAGCTTTATTAGGTGCATTTGGTTTTTTGGATTTCAATTGATCGAAATAATACCAACACATATGCAGATAACTTAAATGAGGCGATTTCGAAAAATGAAAATCGTTTAGAACTGGAAAGGGTGCGATCAAGTCAAATCTGCCTGCTTGGCCATATATTATTCAAATAAACGTGGAAACTATGTACCCCTATTGTAACATAAAATTTATACAATTTTAATAAGCAAACCTGGCTACCAACCCTTATGAATCGTGTTCGGCTATCCTCGACGGAGTAGAGCGGATCATCGATCGTACTCGACAGCGAAACGTAAATCAATTGTACACAAGGGAGACATATCGTACGTTCATAAATTCAACCCATCCAGTTAAAATTCCAACTCGTCTCGCGTAAAATCGAAAACACCAAATTACTGGTACAAGATGAAAGCATATACGATATATTATACGGAAATTACCCATTTTCCAATTTCAATCCCTATGTGAAATTATCACGAAAAAACTCAACATATGTACGATCATCAGCGCCTAAAATATTCTACCTTTAATACTAAGCTAATACCACATTTTATTTTTATAGTAGGTACGTATGTGACAGACGTCGAAAGATTTGTATTCTACACCAACTTCCGCCACGTTTTTCCGAAAATTTCAGCAAAAAAGGGTCACGCTTGAAGTAATAAAAGTAAAAACTTACTGGGAACAAATAAAGCGATTCTGCGATTCCGAACGTTATTTTAAGCCAACTCCGCAAAAGGGTGTTAGTAGAATACTAATTACAAATGAATTATTAAGCAAAACACTGCAGTTTGTTGGGGTGCTGTTGAATTTATCGACGACTGTATCGGCAGATGTCTCGTTACTTTATAGCTGCGATTTTGACAGCTTATTCTTCTCTTCGTCGTCAACGGATTAACTGAATTACAAACGACTGATTGAAAAGATATGATATGGGTGAAATGAACACTTGTGACGTTTGTCCAGTGATATTAGGTTATAAAAGGTGTGTTGCTTGAGTGACATAAAATCGAATTCGCTAGCACTGTAGCTGGCTTTTGCATCGTTTAGTTTTCAAATGGAAATGAACATGTACTTACTATCGTTTTGTTAGTTCACAAATGAGAAAATAACTCCAGTATTCGAAACGTAATTAGTTTTACACTGAAACTGTATTCTTTTTTGTTAAAAAGAAAAGTTAAGAATTCAGCTTCTTCGAGTCTAAACTCCAAATACAATAGATAACAAAGAACATATCAAATCAAAAGAACCCGAAAGTTGAGATTCTATGTATACCGATTAAAATATCAGTGTCTCATGCTTTTGAATTTCAAATTTAAGTCTGAATTCAAAAATTATAATTAAAGAACAAGAAAGAACACGCGAAACGTAAACGATTAAACGATTACTGCAAACGGATTCAGCAGAAGTGTTCCAAAAATAGTTATAATCCATAACGTCATGTCATGTCATGTCACATGATTGATCGCATATTCAAATGATTCAGAGGTAAGATCGGGTCAACGTGCATTGGCGTTGAGATTGGGTAAGATGAAGGTAGATATTCACACTATTTAACAAAGTAAAACAAATATTCCCTGTGCTTTTCCACTCACCATCATTATTTGATTTTTTAGTCTTTTCTGTCTTTTTATTTGACATATTCTGTTTTTTTTTTTTTTTTCATTTTTAGAAATTCAACTGTTTTAATTTATTCATAATGTTTATGCTCCTTATCATACCTTCATTGAATAAAAAAAAAATTGAGCACTGCGAGCTTGCGAGCATAGAGAATCCAAGCATTCCCCATTTAGCCATTCTTTTAAGATTTGTCGTCAAACACCTGTCGCGAGTCGTGAGAGTTGTGAGCTCTTGACTAAATTAAATAGGTCAACTTATTCCATTACCCTGACTATGCTGAAATAATTCCATATACCATCAAGAAGTCTCCCGACTCCCTACTGAAGTCATAAAAATTATATTTTAAAAATTTACATTTCGCCATTATACTTCATAGTTGGACTGCATTACGCAACAATGTTCTAAGTGAAATGAGGCGCCATAGACTTGTTGATCGATCTTATTTTTGTTTTTAATGAGAAAAACTGGTAATGAATAAAATCATTCATGATATTTAAATAATTTCAAAGACAAACAAGCAAAATTTGTTCAGTTTGATTGACTGGCTTTGTTATAATTTACATTACATCAGAAACTTGATGTAGTTGAAGTTTATGGCGCCTCATTTCACTTAGAACATTGTTGCGTAATGCAGTCCAGTTTATACCCTTGACGACCTTGACTTGTGTAACTTCTTAAGTTCTCAAAAGTTTAAAAAATTTGAAAAAATTTTTCGAAATCTAGAAGATGCTTTCGCAGGCAGAAAATTTTTCGACATCTTCATCGTTATCGTTTATTTGTATTTATTTGGTTGAATTCTATAAATTTAAAGAAAAAATGAGGAGAATGAAAAACATGTTCAAAAAAAAAAGTTTTAAACGCATTTTGAACAGAATTTTGTTTTAAATTCCATTTCGTTTTTTTTTTATTATTACCATGATTGTACATTTACACGCCTACATCTACAATTACATGTTAAACATTGAAGGCAATACCATAATACAACATAATACCTACGTACATTAACACTATTCAAGATTCAAGCAAATGAAAATTAGTTAATTACCACATTGACCACTGTCTTTGTTAAATTATGTGAATGTTCACCATTCTGTCCTACGCTCACAGTCCTTATTTCCATTTGATTTTCCAAGCCCCATGTGATATTACATGACGTCATGTCATGCTTATTCAATATTCAATAATTATTCAAGATTCAAAATAATTTCAAAATTTTGAACTCTGAATTGAAATCAATGATCAAACTAATATTGGAAATGTTTTCCTCATTTTTTCAGTGATTTATATTTCATTTGTTTCTTATGTGTTTTTCGTTTTATCTGTACATATTATCGGTTGAAATCATAAAAGAATTGGATGTTCGGTGATATCAGTTCCTCAATGTGCGTTCGTAATTTAAATGCACCTAGTTTATAAAAAGAATGTAAATGTTGTGATGTGCGTCTCGTGAAAATCATAACAAAACTAAAACAATAGGAAAATGTCAATGTAGACAGTGCTTTCAACATTTGCAATTATCATTTATTTATTCAACGAGGTAAGTTCAACGAGAATTAAATACAAAACGCATACATATATATACGTTTCCAACCTAGCAGCTTAGACTCGAAGGTAATTTCTATCGGCGAAAAATCGAAAATTTTCTCGTAACGAGTTTAGAAAGAAAATAACCTTCACGAAAGTGAAAATGAATCATACACGTGTTGCCCATTTTTGATACTTCTACGATCGATTTACTAGGATAGAATGCTTTATCAACTCGTGTTAGTGAAATATTCCATTAAAGCGTAGGTAACTAGCCAAGTATCAATTTAACATCTGAGTGCCAATATTAAATAGTTCAGATCAGAAAGAGGATGTTCATAATTCATGATATTCAATTATTCCCTTTTATTTATCATCATTACGACGAATAGCACTTGTCATGTGTCATTGTACAAACAAACCGAAAACACGGTCACCGTAGCATAAGTAATCTATTAAGCGTACTTCATTAAATTAGCGCTATTCGAAATAACACATTGGTGTTCAAATCAATTCACCATTGGAATTTGCCAACGTAACGTAATAAAAACAAGTAATAAAATCAGCAAATTGAAAAAAAATGAGTTTATTTACTCAATCAACGAATGTAAATTTCAAAACGAAGACCTAGGTATTTGATATCTTCTCTTATGTATCTGCTATTCAGGAGATTTTATTTTCATTCTGTTTTCATGAGTGATAGCAGTGAAAGTATCGTGTGATGCTTTGTTATTGTAGTTAATACGAAAGGAAGAGTATTTTTGAATTTTTGCAGGCTCGTTTCACAATGCCTGAAATCGATTGTTCGTCAACTGCAGATTTTGTGTGGTATTATTCATTCTATTGATTTCTTGACCTGATTAAAAGGGTTATTTAATAGGTTAGAATATTGATTGTCCTGTCAACGCGTAGATTACACTGAAAGATTCGAAGGGTTGATAAGTAACAAGAGGGTGGATGAGAATGATCTTGTCTATGAAAGATCACGGTCAGAAGTGTAAAAGGTTTTTATGTGGAAATACCTTTCAGTGCACATCAGACGTTTAATCGATTAAAGTAAAATGTGAATATTTTATGCTGTAGAGTATACATTCATATAAAGTATTATAAATGGAAAAAGAACGATAGAATCTATCACCATTTTAAAATTCGTCAACATATTCGGCAACATCAATAGCAAATTGCTAAGTAAATATATCCAGTCTCTGTACAGTTTTTAATTTTGAATAATTTAAAAATCGGTACTCTAACGTTTCTTTTTTTGCTCACAATCGTGTGTCGTAACCTAATTTTTTCAGACTTTAAGTACCACTATGCTTGAAATCATATGCAGAATCGAATAGATGAATTTCAAATCAACATCGAATCATTTCGCTTTTTCCTTAACGAAGAAAAAACTACGCAACGTTCGCAACATCACGTAGCCTATAACATTGCTCGCGGTTAAATTGTTCTTTAAATCCTTTAGGAATTTCTAACATTGTCTTTTCCGAAATTTGGACCAACTCTCTGGGGTTTAAAACGAGATGTGTCAGCGTTTCGCTAAATAAAAATTGATGTCGATTTACGGTTGAAAGTTCTCATAATCTTTATGATCGAATATCGTCTGGTAAGTTGAATTTTATCGGTGATATAACAAGATTACAAGCTTCTCGCTACCTATCGAATATATCCTATACCCATTAAGAAACGCAGTGCTTCCACGTGTTCAATTTTTTTTCATTCCAAATTATAATTTATCGAAGAGAGTACAGAGAAAAAAAATCATTGTTACTATTTGTTTTTCCAGATAAAGAAAACTAACTGTGGTAACTGCGTGGCTTTTATATCTTTTTAAAGCTTTCGCAAACGTAGCTAGTGTATTAGAAAATGTCACGTAAACGTGTTTTATTAGCTGCCGGCTTTAGTGAACTAATAAAAACTTCGTTAATGGGTGCTTTTCCAATTACATATTTCCATATACGTGTTTTTATGTGTTTGAATTATTCTCTTTAGTTGTATTGAAATGATTTGTTTCTTAGTAATTAAAACCGCCTTATTGGCTTGAAATTAATTTTATTTTTTTAAATTTCAAAAATGGAATAGCAGTGCAAAGTGCATTATAAACTTTTCAACTTATAGCTCAACATTTGAATTTATAAAATTTAATAAATGTAAATTTTTTCTCAAAAAGAACCATAGATGAAAATTGTTTCAAATTAGAAAAAAAAAAGCGTAAGCTGCCATGCTGCATTTCTGGAGTTGAATTTTCAATTCGGGTAAGTTTAGGTTCACAGACCATGTTATTAATCACTTTACTCTTGCTCTCATTACCTCTAAAACGCATCTGAGAAGTTGAAACGGGAAGATGGAATAGTTTCCATCTCAGTGATTATGTGTAAGATAATGCTGATTAAATTTGAGCAATTTGAGGCTGCTCAAAATTTTCTCCGCTTTTGATAATCTGTCAGCTTGGATCTATTGTGACCCTAATTAAGAAATCGTATTATTATGATTCTGTTGATATCGGGGGGAGGAGGGAGGGGGCGTTAAGAAAGTTCATGAATACCATGTTTAGAAAGACATAAGGAAGAATTTCAAAAATTTTGTGACTCAAAACATTCTTAAGTAGATACTCTAACCTACCTTCGAACTAATAAAGGAAGTTTAAATTTGGATGTTTTATTGTTTTGTTGTTCTTAACTCTATCGTTGCATATAAAATCGTGTATGAAAATTATAAAAAATGTTTTCTCATTTTAATAAAATTTCAATAATTTTTTTATTTTGAATGAGAAAGTGTCTCCAAGTCGACTGAAAAATTTAATTTCTTTAAAAGGAAAAAATTGATTCATGATAAGAATAAATTTCAATAAATAGCGCAATATTTTAAAATTTGAAAAAAGAATTAAAAATGAAAGTGGCACTTCATCACGCATCACATATTCTAGGTAAATGCTTCTGGGTAATTTTAATGCTAAAAATAATATTTTTGTTCGTATTTTTTGAAGAAATTCTTTTTTGATAATTTTATCCAGAAATTCAATTCTGTTAGAAATGCACAATTAGCCTATAAAAATGTCCTGTATGCAATATGGATGGTATTACTAATGCAAAAAATTATTGGCAGCAGAATTAGGGGATGGATAGAATATGGGAAAAAAAATAAAGAAAATGTAAAAAATGATGGAGCATTTTTACATTATAATTATATTCTATATTTTTGCACAAACATTGTATTTTTTGAAAGTTCATTATTATCAAAGCCAAAATAATATTTTCCCAAGTTTTGTATCTCAGTCCCTCCGGCAAGTAAGGTAGGCAAATTATTATACATGAGTTTCACTTGAGTAGCCTTACATGCGATATGAAGGATCTCATACAGGGATGAAACACGCTGCGTAATACCTAAAAAAAAAATCAGTTTCAACTTGATGAACCTTCTGTCATCTTAAAATACGAAACGAGTTATATATACTCGAGTGTACTCGGTAACATAATCCTAGCACCCCAATACAGGACAAAACCAGCTTTGAAGTGGGTACTCGAGAAAGATTTTTCAAACGATTTGCGAACAAAATCGCCTTCTCGAGTTCCACGTGAAAGTAAGTTATTTGAAAAGTATCGCTTTCTAAACTAGCAGAAATTTCGACGAAAATAACCACACACGTGAGAAAATCCTTTCAGGATCGAAGTATTCGAAAACTGCGTCGTAGTTGGGTAATCTCTGATAAGTTGTCATTGTATCGACATAGACTCGATAGAATAATTAAACTTACGTTGAAGATCACAATTGTGACATAAATGAAACGTTTCATTTTGTTTACTCGCCAATGCCAACCTTTACCCTCGAGGATTGAGCGAAGAAGGTGGAAAATTTGTGTAAATATTACCAGCTTGTTTTCAATTTACCGTGCTCTTTTTTCATCACGCCGGATATTTTTTACTTCTGTTATCTGGATAACTGCGAAGTATCATTTGTTATCTAGTATTTACGTTGATAGAGTCCATTCTGTACAGAGTTCTTTTTGCGAAGTATCAGTTCAATGTACAAAAAAAAAACCATAATTACGAGGCGAAATCACCGCGTCATCGCGCCTAAAAAATGTCAGCTAATCTGGTGACAACGTAGCGTAAAATTTCGCTACCGATATTAGAGCGTCGGTTCGAAAGAAGCCGTTAATGAAAAACAGAATCGAATTTAAATGGAACAGATAGCATGTTCTGGTTAACATAAAGAGCAGGATGTAGCTGCCATATATCAAAATATTAACGATACCAGGGTATTTTATACGGTAAGGGGAAATTGCTAGCTTCTGCACTCAACACTTTCGCTTTTACACCCCTAATCGCGCCCTTCGCAATCATTTCACTTACCCGCTCGCTGCCCCTTTTCCTCGCTCATATCCGTTTTTATCACCTTCGCCCTCGCGCCATTATTTCCATTCGTCGCGTAAAAAAAGCGAATTTTTATGAAATCTCTCCAAAAATACTACCCTTAGGTTTTTGTACGCGCGGGGCAAAGGCGATAAAAATTAAGATGTTTTCGAGCCATTCGTCGCCTAACCCTGATTCAACACGGAAGGGATGATTTTACTACTAGACAAACTGACGCTCCCTGCGTATTTTATTTTTTCCCATTACTCGCAGACTGACTATAGTATTGACCCCTGTTTGAAAAAATAATATCGGTAATTTATTGTATTTATTTAATATCATAATTCGCGTTTAATTATCGACAATTTTGAACTGCTTCCTTTTATCGAGAATCTTAATAAGCTCTCCCATATGTGTTGGTATAATGCTTGGCGGGGTGTAGACTGAAAAAAATTGAAAAAAATTATTACAATGGAAGATAACGTCGAGCTCGAGAAATATAGAATATCGAAATCATTATTTACCTTTACGTGTTTGTTTATTAAGCGATGTTTTCTTGCCAGTAAATTTGTGCGTTCGACGTGATATGAAGTAGTTGCCCGCCAACGGTTCTCCCAGGTCGTGCTCCAAAGCGAAGTTCATTATTCTACTTATACTCGGAATTCTAACTACTCTGAAAATCATGAAATGTTGGATATTAAGGATATTTTCGTTTCATATTGCCTTTTAGGTTTTTCTTTTTAATCCTCTTGATTTCAAATTATATAATTACTTGGATTCTTTTATGTGAGTCACATTTAGGCGAGATTTTTGTTGAAAAATTACAAATATGTAACGTGGCGGCACTGCAACAAAAAAAATTGTTCAACGTGTAAGACTTGAAAGTTTCTTCAATATTAGAAGAGTTTCTAAACTTAATAGAAAAAAAAATTATTAGCAGCCATGCTGCATGACTGATAACTGGAGTTAAGTTTTCAAGGAGACATGTTCAAACTGGGTCAAAGATCATTTCACATCCAAATCTAATACCGACCAGTATCGCCTATGAAGGTAAAATTGAGATATGGTATACATGGACGGCGAACATTGTGTTGCTCGGAATCTCGGATGTTGGAGCAACGCGTGGAATTTCAAGTGTTGCTCTATTTTAGAATAAGTTCATACAAATAGAAGAACTCTCAATATCAAGAATAATTTTTTTTTTCGAGCTGTGATTTTATAATATTTTTGAATGTACAAAATTGCAAGACTAATAGTTTGCTTCGCTAGTTAAGGCATTCGGAAATATTGCATAGTCCATATTAAATGTTGAACAACTGTGCATAGTGTATTGACGATTTTATTAATCATAATGCGATTAGAAAAAGTACATTTGCTCGATAAATGTTGATTTTTTTGTTTTACTCTGTATTATTTGTAATTTCACCTTTAAAGTCCTATAAAATGATACCATGTCAGTTTAGAAGAGGGGGACTAAAAATTATTATCTTATACTGCGAGCAAGACGTGAGCAAATTTTAGTTCGCTACACATGATGCTATACATCTTGTCTTCAATAAACATATGCATAGATTGCAACGTATAGCTTAGATTTTCCCAGAAGGCCTCGGTATGCTAAAAATCTAATTTCAGTACTTTCTTAAATTTCTACATTTTTTCAAATTTAATTGGTGGCTGTAGTAACACTGCACGATGTAGTTTCTTTTTTGCGAAACTTTTTTCCCTTCATATTAAAAATGCGGATGATACTTTACAAGAGCAACATCATGCAAAAATCCAAGTTACCATTCTTGATCATGTAAATTCATGTTTATCAAATTTGAATTTTCCAAGCTTCCTTAGTTTTTCTCTAATTTTAACCATTTATTATGACTCAAATTCAATGGGCCATACTGTAGTCTGCAACTAACTCCTACATTTGGTGAAGAGTTAGAGAGGTTACCAAAAATTTTATGATTTGAAAATTTCTTTATTGAGGCGTTTTCCACTCTGACCAATATATTATCAACTTTGAATATTTGAAAATCCCTAAACTTTCCTCAAATCTTTTTATTCACCATTTTGGATCCATTTTGACCCCAGTTCACTAGATGGTATTTCCATATCTAAGTTATCATATGTACATACGAAGTTTGGCCTTTGGTATGTAGTTGGATTTGATGAAAAGATATTTAAAATTTCATGGCTCAAGATTTCCTCAAAATATTGTTATCATTGATTTCTAATAATTTTAATTGTTGAAATATTTATTTTAATTTCATTACTTAAATATAGAATTTTAATAGAAGGAAAAGAAAAAAAAAATTAAGATTGGAATAAATGTTCAAATAATTTCAAGTATCTAATTCATATATGAAGCTGAAATTGGGATGTGGCATCTTCATTTTATTTTATCATTTGATACCAAAATAAGAGATTTTAAGGCTGTGGGGGTCTTTTCAGCCTCTCTCTGTATTTAAGTGATTTACCATTTTGAGTTGAATCAAAAACCTGAAACGAACACCTACGCATCTTCACAAAAAAAATAGGAACAATTCTCATCCATAACCCTTAGAGTTAAGAAGTGAGAGGGAGGGGAGGGGATCAGTGTAGTGCCATTTTCAAAATAAATCACGTACATGTATTTTTTTATTTTAATGTAGCACATTGCTTCAGTTTATTTGAACTTTGATTTCTAAATACGTGATTGTTCGTAATTATATTTTAAAATATTGGAAAGAACGCAATTGAAAAAACTAACTTTTTTGAATATTATTTTGGCCAAAAAGCGATCTCTGATTTGGATAAAATAATAAATAGTTGAATTTAGAGTCTCAAATTTCATCTTTTAAGTGCCTAAGTGCTTTCCCCAAACTTTTTTTTTGGGGTCAAAATAACGAAAAAAGTGATTTTTTTTTAAATGGTACTCTCGCGCTCTAGCTCCCGCCTGCCCCTCAAATGTTAGATTGCAATTGATAATTTGGTCAAGACTATTTCAACTCAATGTGAAAAAATGTATTTAAATTTCATGAAAATGGAAAGCCTTTTTTTCACTCCACTCTAAATATAATTATTAATTATTAGTTAGTTTTTTTGACTGAGTTGAGATCCAAATGAAATTTAGAGAGTTTGAGATCGTCTTTGAAATGATTGTATTTTAGAGTATTCGTAGTACCGTAATACCTTTGATGTTACCACAACTAGATCTGGCCTGCACTGAATTTTGTCTAATATTGTTAACGATGCAGCGTATTCTATTGGGAAAATCAGCAAATCGTTGGTGTATAAATTTAAAGAAAAAATTAAAATGTTGAAATCCGGGCTAATATTCACCCATGACTACTGGTAGCTTGTGTTATGCCAAAAATATGAAAATACTAGTGGACAGATGAGACCTAAAATTGGATGTCACTTACTGAAAGGGAATTTCAGTTCATTTTCATGTTAGAGAGAGCTCGCTTTGTTTAAAAGAAAAAACTGTATCTATATAAAAAAAAGGTTGAACATTCATCATTTATGAAGAATCTCCTCTCCTGATCTCTTGTTTCCATCAGGTAGGCTGTAATAGCTACCATGTTCATCGAAAACTTTTCCAAAAAAATCTCTCTCTGAAGACACCCGTAACGCATGCACAGATACTCACCTATACCCTCTTGAGCGGGTGGTGGAGGTTCATATTTATGTATCGTGTCGCCATAACGGACATGATTATTCGGCACATTCACCACAAGCCATTGATCCCAGTCATCGATGATCTTCACTTTTCGTGTCGTTGTTCCAGTCCTTCCATGAAGTATGTATTTTTTCAAACGTTTGGGCCAGTAAGCCCTCATACGAACCTTATACTTAATTTCTTTTCTCCAGCCTGCAACGATGTAATTGCGAAATTGCAGTGTTTTATCGAGTTACTTATATGAAATACACGACGACAAAACTAACGAAGCATACCGAGCATGTATATCGTGTACAAAGTATCATTGCGCCCTCTCCAAAATAAATGTGGTTGTTTATCTGTCATATTAGGAAATAATTTTTCCCCTGGTTTCAATTGTTCCACAGTTGGGAAGCTCACCTGTAAATGGTAAGTAATGTCTGTACCATTGTTATGTGAATTATGGCGCATTTTCAAACTTTCAATTTTACCTGACAACGGCGCCTCGGCGGAACGTCGATTATTTCTGGTACTATTTGTTCCCTGACCATATAAAGTTGAATTTGTCCGCTCGAATAAATGTGTTTAGGAGTGGTTCGTCTGAGTATATCGTAATACTGTGAACAAAAAGAAAAAATTTCAATTCCATAATTCGTGAGCCTAATAAGCCTCTTAAGGATGTTCGAAAGTAATGATAAAACAGTTCAACACATGCCTGAAATTTTATCGGAAGTATTCGATAATTTTGGTATTTATTAATTTTGAAATTATTTCCGTACTCACCGAATGGACATGTTTGGTGGCTAAAAAGATGGTTATTAAATAAATATAATACATTATTATTCAGACTGAAATTCATTTACTATATATCTAAGAGGCAGACATTGTGTTTAGTTGTAAACCACATCGTTCGAACGGAATGAAGATATGATGCCAATAAGTTCACGCAATCATCTTTCTCATTAAAGTTCACGTTCCGTGATTCGGAAATCGTTGATGAAGAATGTTTCTTTTGCCGCTAACTTATCTCTGTTTCGTTTGGTACTTTGCGAGTAATCAAAAATCAGTTTGAATTTATTACGAATTTGAAAATGTGACTGTTATTTTTTCTCAAAATTAAAAAAAGAAAAAATTGTTGAAATGATATGAATTAATTCATTTTTAATCAATCAGTTACTTTATTAATTTTGGAAGTAAATGAGTTTTCATAAAAATCTCAACTGTTTGTACCGAAATAATAGTAAATTATTTTTTAAATTCAAAAAATGAATTTTTAAATCATTGTTTTTGGACAAAATTTGTAAAAATTGATTATTCTCAATAAACAAATAAATAATAATTCGATATTTGTTTGAATTTGGCGATTTCTTCGAGAGAAGATTTATGAAGTTAAACAATTTAAAAATGGAAACATTTTGCTAGTTAAAGATAAGTTCTATTTGATTGAAATGAAAATTTATTTGAATTCAATTCAACAAAATAATATAAATTAAAATATAGAATATAATATAAAAAAATAATTTAAATTTTTGTTCAATCATGTTGTTGTTGTTGTTGTTGTTGTTTTTTTTTTTTGAATACATAACGTATTCCGTGTGGTATAATAAGGGTCTACAAATTAGTCGGTGAATTTATCTTAATTTGAGAAATTTTTAAGAAACATAAAGTCGAGCGTTAATAATCAAAAAATTCAATTTACACTTTCACACCTTTAAAAAATTAGTTACCTATTAATTATTAGGTATTATCATCATTATGATCTAAAGCTTAGCTCTGTTTTTAGTTACCATTTGTTATTATTTAATATATTTTATCTGCGTTATGTTTATCTAATCTAATCTATTGCATTTTGTTGTTGCTTTTACTTTTTTTTTCATCTTTCTTTTTTCTCGGATTCAAATCCTGGAGATAGCTGTGATTCCTTTTTTTTTGTTAGTTGGTACTTTTGTTTTCAATATAAAATTTTATTAGGGAGGGCTCAAATTTTTTCAGAGAAGACTTAGCTGCACTAGCCTTCTTCTGACTACAGGCCTGCTATGCAATAATAGTAATCTCCCTCGCCTCTAGGCACTAAGACCCGTCATTCATGTACCTTGTAGTAATTTGCCAGTAACGCTTTTAGAAATAAATAAATTTGAATTTGAATTTTTTATTTTTTTAAAAAATGATTTTTCAAAAATAGATTTTCTTTCATTTAGTGAAATCGGTGAACAATAAGAGAATTGTAATTATAGAATTCGTTTTAATTTCTTGTTGTTGTTTTTCCCCCAAATATAATAATTTTAGGATTCATAAATAAGATAATAATTTATGTATTTTTTTATTTTCTTATTTAAAAAATCTCATCTTCTAAATAAAATTTCTAAAATTTCTCTGATAATTAATGCTTTGAGACTCTATTAAAAGAAAGATTTGAAATAATTTTCGTTCAAATTTCATGAAAATGAAAATTGAAGTAGTTATTATATGTGTTTTTTGACCATGAATTAAAAATTTTTGTACGATATTCAGTAAAATATTCAAAATGTAATTACACAAGAATATAAAGATCTTTAAAGTTTATAACAATTAAAAGTTCCCCAGGGAAGGTTTTTTTCAGTTTTGAGGCAACAAAATATAACCAAAATATTTAGTTAGTTGAAATATCATTTTTTTAAATTTCTAATGAAATAAAAAAAATTTTGAAAGATAAACTAGTTGTTTTGTGGAATGTTCCCTGTAAGTTTACGCGCTGAAGTTTTTCACATCGTTTGAAGTTATTTAAGGAATAGAATTGAAACAAGTCATGAGCTATCCGCTCATTGCAATGGAGTTTTGCTTTTTGTACATCAATTTGACCTAAAAATCGTACACGTCATAAAATGACGCAGCCTATAAATGATAACATTTTTATTTGGTTCAAAAGAAATGCAATTTTACAAGGTGAAGATCGGCTAACGAATAACAAAAAAAAAAAAAAATTCCAATGTAATGTCGTTTCTGGATTCCGAAAATAATTTTCACTGATTGGCTGCTCAAAAAAGAGGCTGAATAAAAAAGTGGAAAAAGTAATTACAATAGGATCTCGCTCTATGAGCAAAATCTTAAAACAATACTACTTTGGGAGGGGAGAGGGAGGGAAAAAGTATGTGTGTAGTATCCTCTTATGACCCACTGAGATCTCCCCCTCTTGCAGTGGTCACGTATCTATATGACTGTACTTACATTAGTGAATAAATTTACCTCGCTGTTCCTGGAATCGCAGAATGAGGAAACTAAAATTGAAAAAATATGGAAGTAGTATAGGTACTTTTTTTTATAGTCATTATACTTTTTTTACAACCTTTGACATTATCAAATGTTGTTTCTGAAATGAATCATAAAAAAATATATAACATAGCCTACTGATGAATTTATCATTATTGTTTAGCTTTGTAAAAGATAAAATATTAAAATAGGTACTTCTTAGGCATGTAATAATGCATTCAAAAATAAAAAATTTTTTCTAACACTGGTATGTATAACTTTACATATTTCATGTATCAAGTTTCATTGCTTAAAAAGGTCTGATAAATGTTAGAACATCAACAGTAATTTTCTTAAATGAGGATTGAAATTCATCGAGGTTTTTCATATAGCCAGTCTCACTCCATCGAGTCAGTGTAATTACTTGAAAGTGCAACTGGCTTTTTCTTGGTTGGCGTAAAGCTCCAATTCCTACACCATTAATACGGCCTGTTTGACTGCTTCGTTAAAACATTGATATCTGCAATATAATCGAGTAAAAGTATACAATGTACGATAGATTCAAAGGTTTCTACATTATTTTCCGTCAGTTTTGCCTTCGAGCTTTGAATGCAGTTTGTTTGCTATGTAAACTGCAAATGCGATAAATTCTGTTGTACATACTATATTGCGGTTTAAATGGATATAAATATAAAAGGCATGCATGACTGTAAGTTTCCAATCCCCAAGGTATTTCGTTCATTACTGTATGTGAGGTTATTCTTGTTGCACAAAAATTTCAATTACCTCAGAATGTATTTATTGACCGGATGCTCTATTATTTAGGGATTTTTTTTGTTAGATAGGCACAGTTGATTTTTACCTTTATTTCAGATTTTCTTATGAAGGGAAGATCTTTTCTTAACAGGTTTTGTACATCTAGTGAAAAAATAATTGCCAGCAATGGGATCTCCTAAATCGTGTTCTACAGTGAAATCTAATACTTTACTCAATTGCGAGTTTTTATTCAATCTGTAAAATGACCATTAGGAAGAATGAAAAATGTAGATCATTTTATCAAAACTTTATCGAATTCTTCAAATTCTGAAACTATGTAGAATTATATTTTTACCTTTTTACATGGTCGAGAGATTGTAACT
Organism: Phenacoccus solenopsis; assembly: GCA_009761765.1. Taxonomy (NCBI): domain Eukaryota; kingdom Metazoa; phylum Arthropoda; class Insecta; order Hemiptera; family Pseudococcidae; genus Phenacoccus; species Phenacoccus solenopsis. The sequence continues at coordinate 36,398,085 of CM019753.1, forward strand.
CAATGGAATGCTTTTGTTCGAATATTAAAAATACGTAGAGTTCGGGGACTATAAGATGAATAAAAAAAAACTTTTTTATTAATAGACTAGTGAATATTACAGTAACAGCAAATGATCTAAATCCTTGTACTTGATGGATCATCCGGCAACCCTGGTGGTAGGTATGGAAAAAAGATTTCTCCAAAGCAAGCCCTGTTTTTAGGTATATTCACCACTATCCATTGCTCCCAGTCCACAATTTCTCCTCTACTTCGCGGAGTCTTTACTTTAGGCGTTGTCCTATCTGTGAAGATCTTCTCACCATTTTTCATGCCTGAGACAAATATAACCTGTTTCTATTGCTGAACTATCAATTTAAAATTACTGAAAAGCTGAGCACGAGTTACCTGCCATGTATAACGTATATATTGTATTATTACGTGCCTTCCAAGACACATCTGGCTCAACATTGGTCACATTTGGAGGTAATTCAGCGCCAGTTTCTATTTTACCGTAGTTTTGATAGCTTACCTTGAAATAACGAATTATCAGGTTTGATGAGATTGAATAATAAACTATAATGGAGTATCGTATTCATAATGTTTACCCGACATAAGAGCTCCGGTGCTTTGTGAATGAGTTGCGGTACGATTTTATCACGTGTCATACAAATATCGATGTCGGATTTCGAGCTGGACTGAAAAAAATTATTTTTTAATCATAGCGTTTCCATATAACTGAAGAGTATAACGATTGATATAGATGATAAATTTTTAAAATGTTTTATCGTTTAAGATTAATAACGACGAATGTATACTAAGCATTTTCTACATCACTTATCGGACTTAATCGATAATTTATTTTTTATTAAGTAGAATTTATGTTTATTTACCGAACTGACACTTCGTACGGCTGTTAAAGTAACTATGAAGAACAGCAAATACATTATCGTTTATGTTTGAATACGTTTACTAAACATTTTAAAAGCGATCTACACGTCTAGTTTAAAATAATTCTTTATGTGAAATGAAGATGCTATCGTGGTAACGAGTTAATGTAATCGCCATTCTACTAAAGTTGGGTTTTTGTGGCTTAAAAAACACTATGCTTTTAATAGTTTCTTTCAAGAGATGCTCCAATATTATTTCAACGAAGGGAATGTGTTGAATTTTTATAATATTTTTTCACTTTTTATCAAACAAAATTAATTTCAAAAAAATTTGATCCGGTATGGAATCAGTTTTGCCATTTGAATTAATTATTTATGATCAAATTGTGTAAGAATAATCGATTAATCAAATAATTAGCTACTTACCTAATTGATAAATTTTTCAATTTCATCTAACTTGCGAAATATTGAAAATAGTTATTCCTCTCTCGCAGAGTTTGGAAATGTTTTTTTTACCTTATCTGGTTTCCTTGTATTTGGCAAAATTTTGCTTAAGAACTAGTATCAAAGGAAATTGAAATGTAAGTCCAGACTATGAGTTATTCGTATTAGGTAGACGATTTTACGAGAAAATATCTGTCATATAGTCAAGCATCTTTACATTATAATAACCTCTAAATTTGGTATCTACCTACTTTTGAATCTTCTGCCTTATGTCTTCAATTCCTTACTGGATCTTCTGATACCAACTTCTAAATTAAAAAATAGTTTATATTATAGCAAATATAAAAAAAAATATGATAATTCAAACGCCTAATTATGCAGTTTTCCGAGTGGGCCGGGGTTACCTTTCAAGCGTTATAATGAAGTAGATCATTATTATGTTTGCATACGAAGTGCTCTCCCGTGAATTTTGTACTGCGCAACTCTCTAAAAAAACCTCATTACTATCCCTTAAAAAAAAAAGAGAAAAAAACAACTTATTAAAATAAAAATGTGTTTGAATGTTACAATGAATCAATAAAACTTTTAAGATGGGTATGAATAAAAATTAGAATTTGTTTCATTTAATTTTTTATCATTTCTTGAAAATTGCATTACCTCGTCAGTATATTATTGTACATGCTGTATGTATATTTATAAAAAAACTTTGGGGTTTGAACCTCAACTCCTCTTCTCCCCTCCCCTCTCCTCCTCGTATTTACGTCACTGGATGTTTCACATAATTACGAAATGAATATCCAACTCGGAAGAATTAAAAATATTTATTTAGAGATAACATATCAATACGTCTTTTAAGTAAGTAATCTTATCGTTTAAAAAATTTTCGTTATTATGTACAAAAATCCCCCACCAGTACTTAAAAAAATATCTAGTAATTTCCACAAAATATTCAAATAAATCAACAAGATGACTAGTCAAATTCACCATGAGAGCTTCAGTTACATTCTTTATGCCATTAATATCCTAGATTGTTTGTGGTCAGGTTTTTCAATAACATAAAAATATATGTTTTCCTTTGGATGAATTCCACTCGATACCCATCTCAAGCATATTGTTCTTCGGTCAACTGGTATTGGGAGACAGGCAGATCGCGCATATGTATTCCTTCTTCCTCTCTTAGCTTCCTTTGCTTATCAATAGCGGCCATTACTCTATGATCCATGCTGTCGAGTAGAGAATCTTCTTTCGAGCTGACATGATTGTCGAAATAGTTTCCAGCAATTGGGTCTGCTCCCTCGAGCCAATATTCCATTATATACTGAATGGTGTCTACGGTCATTTTACGCTCTTGGCTTAATGCTGGCCTGTTGAAATCAGTTGGTAATTAGTTGCTCGTAAATGAGGTGAATTAAAAATCCATCATTTACCCAAATTTCTCCATAAATTTTTCGGGCGGTACATCGTACTCAGATTTCCTGGGTTGCTTGTATACTAAGATGACAAAACGTTCGGGAACTGTGTTGAAAAAAGAGATATGTATGTATAAGTATAGGTAGCAAGTGTTGATGGTAAAAATGTTCGGAAGAGCCATTACTAGTTTTTTCCAATACGTGTATGGAAGGCACGTAGCTGTCCTGGACGAGGCCTTCTTTTAATTTGTTACCGGGGATGTTAATGACGAACCATTGAGACGATATGCGGTATTTCGGCGGCTGTAAGGTGGTTGGTAGGACTTCGCCTTTTACCGTGACCAAGAATGGTCTTAGCATATGTCTTTTCTGATTCCATTTTGTTACTCCTGGGAAATTCGTAAAAATTGATTGTCGATATTTTAAAATATTTCGCAGGATTTACTGAAAATTTTACATGTACTTACCTAACATTAAAACGAGTAATAAGCTTTTTCATCGCATGTCCAGTTTAACTTGGGTGCATAATTGCATTGGACATTGGTTAATACGTCTCCTGGACATAAATCTCCGTGAGGGAATGTCACCTGATGGATTGAAATTAGTTGTTGATTGATATACCATTTTTTCTAAAATACTAATGAATATTGATTTACTTGTAGTAACTCTGGTGGTGCTCGTGGTATAACGTCGGGTACAATTCCTTGCTCGATCATGATTTTCGTTATGTTGATTTTGTGTTCGCATTGTATCTACGACAATTGAACTTGAAAATAATCCTCGATAATTTTCTGAATAAAAAATTAGTCTTACTTACGAATTCAATTAGTGATTGTAATAATACAACGCAATACAAAATATTGCGCAACATAGTCGAATTTTTCGATTTATTGATTAACAAGGTAACCTACTTACGAAGCTCGTATGAACTTCGCATCGTGATCAATTTGAAGTGACTGAATGAAAATTAGTTGAAATTTCAGTTAGATAAAGTGGTCCATGGTTCCAGGGGGGATTTGATGTTGCACTTGAAGTTGTAAGTTCGTGTAAGGTCTTTTTTATTGTTTTTCTTTTTCATTTTGCTGCATAATGTAGCGAAATTTCGCGTAGCGTATTTGCTTTTTTTTAAATATTTCACGGTTAGTGAAATGCTGTACCTGTGTCGAAGGATATTAATGTTTAGATATACTAATATAAGATTTCCATGTCATTGTTTGGTGAAAAAAATGTATAAAAGTTTTCTTTCTCGAATTGAAGAAAATTACAATTTTTTTTCAAGTTCAGTCGCTTAATATTCAATTATAAACATTTTCTCAGATTCGTACTTGGGCTTTGCGGAGAAGGGTGGGGTGAAAATGATTTCTACTCCTGCTACGAATTGAGCCAAAAGTTGGACTCTGAGCTTCCACTTCGGTTTTTACGTAAAATAAAACTCCGACTTTGATTCTACTTCGAACTTCGGATATTTTCAAAAGTTGACTCCAACACTTCAATCGTGAACATCAAAAATTAGATTTGGAGTAATTTTTTTTTTTGCTCAGACTCTAAATTTGCTTTGCGTCTTTTTTCAATTTCTGTGATTTTGTGAATTTCAATGAAAAGAGTTAAAATTTATGAAAAGGATATCCAAGGTATTAACCAAGTTGATCGATTTTATTTTGTTGTTATTGCTTTGAAATATTATGCCAAAAAAAAAATTAAACACTCTGGATCACTGTTTGCTACCTTCTTATTGGGTTTCAGGTTTGAAAATTTCTATATTTTTAATTATTTATTTTTTGAAGGAATGAATGAAAAAAATGTAAGCAGCCATGACGCATACTGGAGCTGAGTTTACATTCTAAGTAACGTTGTCAAGTAAACTTCATTAACGAGTCCAAAAACCTCACCTTACCCTTCCCAAAACACCCAAAAATTTAGATTTGAAATACACAGTGGGTATTTTTTGTCTACAAGAATTACAAAAATCCCTATTTTAGCTATTTGAGGCATCTCAAAGCCACCTCAAATTTCAATCACCGGCCATTTTATATCCATTATTGATCTTAGCTTTTTGATGGTCCGCAAAAATTCCTCAAATTTTAGCTATTTGTCATTTTGGATTTATTTTGACTCAAACTTGAGGGGCATATTCTGATCTTTTCTTTCATTTGCACAATTTTTCGGGATAGTTTGCTATGAGATTAGAAAAAAATATCGCCTTTATGAACTGTGAAAGGAAAAAACATTTTTGAAATAAGTTGTAATTTATTGTATGTCCTCGTAAGAAAAAAAAACATATGAAAATCAAGAATGATATTCAACAATAAATTTTCAACATGCGATAAAGATAAATTATCATTGGGAGAAATAACAGACTAGTTATACAGGAGCAGGAATGGTCAAACTATCCGTAATAAAATAATTCACCGCTACTGGACCAATTAAATTATGCAGTTTTGCGAAATCCATCACTTTGAAGGAATCTGGAAATTCTAACCTGTATTGAAATAAATGGAAAAACCGTTTTAAAAATTTCATTGCTGTCAGATACCTATTTTGCAGAAAAAATAACCTACTCGTTTTTCACTTTCAATGCCCTAAAACTGTAATTACGAGGTTGTTCGTAAATCAGAAACAGAAACCGTTCTTTGTCTGGAAACAGATATCAAAATTAGTTTATAATTCTATTCTTAAAAAAAATTGTTATGTATTTCATAAAAATCTTTCATTCATAATATAAGCTCTACATACCCCCTTCTAACCTCGGTGATAAATAATCAGCTAAAACATCGCCTTTTTCTACATCACATCCAGGAATATTAACCACTACCCAGTTCTCCCATTCTACCAATTCGCGAGACTTATCTGGTCTTGTGGGCATAGGGTATTTGGGACGAGTTATAGACGATCCTCAAATTAAAGAAAATTTATAGGTTTAATTAAAATTTCATTATTTTGAAAAAACCTTTTTTCATTAATACATGACATACCGCTCATGTAAAGCGTGTAAAATGTATTATTTTTTGCCTCCCATATCACTTTTGGCTCCAAAGGTGTACGAGAGTCGTATAAGTAGTCGCCAGGTTCTATCGATTTGCCTCTATATATAACCTGAAACATTAAATTAAATGTAGTAGCTTTGTATTATTTCATATTATGATCTGAAACAATTTTTTAGCCAGCAAAGATACATGATTAATTTGAACTGAAAAAATTTGAACAGTAACTTCAAAATTTGCACTAGACATTACTCACGGTGCAAAGCTTATTGGGACAATCCTGTATAACATCAGGAATTAATCCTTCTTCCTTCAACATTTGGCGTACATCGATGGCTGGTGTAGTGTCATTCTTCGATTCAGTATGATTATTAGGTTCAATCTAGAAACTGGATGTTAATATCCGCCATCAAAAGTCAATTCCCTGTTTACAATGTGAACTTACTTACGTGATTTGCTAAACATAATAAAGTCAAATAATACAGAATGTGTCTTTCGTACATTGCTCTTCTATGTTGAGCTACTAAAATAGATTTATGTTCATACTAAGTTGTTCTGTCGGTCTTATCTTTTGATAAAATTAAACCGTAGCTGATAAATCGATAGGCAAACAGATTGCACTTTTATAATACTATATCGTTTCGATGATTATAATTACAGACTCGTTAGTCTCATTTTACGGAAGATAAATAGGATTCTTGGATAATATTAAAATAAAACAGCATTTTTTTTATTATTCAGTTGAGCAGCATTAAAAGTAGAATAAACGTTTGAAATAAATGATAGTAAGATATTCATGTTTTCACACACTCAAGTCTTCATCAGAATCATGATCTTTTACAGGATACTGCAACTTGACGAAGAAATTAGCACATATTGGACCAGTCATATTGTATTGTTTGGTGAAGTTCTTAACTGTTAGTGGGCTATGGTCTGCCAACCTTTATTATAAATAATAACAAAATTAATCACATCATCTTGTAGAATAATTATGTGCGAAAATGATAACCCTTTGGCTCCCTAATATAGATGATCGAAGGTTATAATCCGACTGAAAAATGTAAGTACCCGGTTGCTCGTTCGCGAACTATTTCAAAGTTTTGCACAACTGATATCAGTGCTTTTTCACGATCATCGCTACTCATAATACATTTGTGGTGGCTCTATTGCCGGCTTGTTAATGAAGTAATTAGCAGCTATCGGGCCCGTTAAATTGTTCATCTGGGCGAAAATTTTGGTTACCATTGGCTTCGATTTGTCTATCCTGTTTAATGAACAATCCAGCATTGTCCTAAAATGCCCGTAAAAAAATAAGATTTCATTTGACATTAACAAGAGCCAGAAAGGAATTATAATAACCTTCGACCATATACCTATTTACCACAACTTAAATATAGGTAAATAAAAGCTACAGATAGCTCATATAATCCAACTATGAGTAAGCCATACATTAGCTCAAGTTATATGCTAATAGGTTCAATAACACTTCGATTAAATCCCCTATCAAGGGAAATTCAATTCTGATTACCCGAGTTTTTGTGGAGAGGCATTATGCGCATTTTGTACCCATGTTACCCGGCTGGATGCATACAACCTGGATACGCTGGGTAATAATATAAAACATGTTACCTAAGTATTTCAAGTTGCGGATTACCCTCCTGTTTATTATACATGAATACATCGCATATATGCATCACTTACCTACGTTATCCGAGTTGCTCGTCAGTAAGGTAATAAATAGTAAGACATCATTCTAACATATGTCTAGTCTTAACGATATAAATTAGATAAGGAAATAACATACCTGTCTTTGAATAAAACCGTATCTGCATCTAATTCACCAGGTTGCTCAAAGACCATGAATATATAGAGTTCTTCATCTAAAAAATATATAATATAAAGTTGGTATTCTATAATACCATCGTTATAGTGTTCAGATTTAAGAAAGGACTAAAACTGGAACAAAGTTGATACTTTAAACTGTTGCCAGCCGCATACTTATAAATTTCCGAGGACTGCAAAGGTATATCCATACTCCGGGTTCACTAAAGGCTGCTTGCAGTTCATCTACCTCTCATGTAATCCTCGAATGTGTTGATCTGGCAAGAATAATTATGCCAATATCTTTTTTGAGAGGGATTATTGTCTAGCTATTTTTATAAATTTCCAACTGTTATTTTTTAGCAGTGTAATAAGGCTTCATAGCTCGTTCAGTTTTGTTATACCTTTATTTTTCTATCAAAGTCTTGATAAAATTCGGAGAATTTGAAAATACTCGGCTGGCAACAATCTAAAGCACCAACTTTCGTCCAGTGCTTTAGTCCTTTCTCAAATCAAACAGACTATAGAAACCCTATATTTATTTACCTAATCCCTCCCTAGGTGGCATATATCGTGCTAATACTTCTCCTTTTCCAACATTGCATCCTGGAATATTGAAGACTACCCAGTGATCCCATTCTAGTACCTCAGGACGAGCTCCATATGGTGTAGTGAATCTGCTACCATATTGTAAATACTTTGGACGTTTCAACCATACTCCTGTAAAGATCTACATTTGCATTCGTTTCTATGGTTCATCAACACCAAGTAGTTGACACTCACCAGCTACATAAAGCGTATAATAAGTATCATTATATGCTGTCCACGATACCTCTGGTTGCCATGCAAGCAAAGTGTGGTTCAACTTCTCTCCTGGAATCACCTCTTTACCTCTGTAGACAATCTATATGAAAAGACTACAATAAATTTAAGTTCAACAGTCAGTTAACCTTTGGGCTACAATAATTTTTACCTACATTGCATTTGTTGTTGGTTATCGCAGGCATCACTTCTTGTAACATTTGATGGACTTCGTGGTTGTCTAATTTCCCAGGATGGATCCATGGTGGCTGGTAGGGACATTGCCTTTAATAGGTACCACTGTATTATCACCATATAGTATAATATATAATTTACTTACTCGTGCGGTTATAAGGCTCAATAATGTAACGAAATATAAAATTATATATGCAGGCATTATTATCTCATTTCTTTTGTATACATAAATAGATGCGTTTACATTTACCCTACACAGATTCGAATAGTTGGTCTTATCTTTCGATTAGATTTGAGCACAGCCGTTAAATCATTTACCTCGAAATTTTTTCCTTATCTTGTGCTACTTCGCAGTTATGATATGATATATAATCGTCAAGCCCAATTGCTAATTTTTTCCCAACACTTTTTGAGGAGAGGGAAGGGAAAATGTGATTACTTTTTTTTGTAAAGGCTTATTTTTGAGAATAATTATATTTTCATCTTGATTATATTATTCAATAAAACAACAACTAGGAAAAAAATTTTAATATAAAATGCAGCTCGTTCAGCATATTACATAAGATTAATAAACCTTGATATCCTTTTTAAGAGCATAGAAAAAGTTACCAGCCCATGGATGGCCAAGTGAATACCTTTCGGTAAATCGCCTCACGGTATGATGAGGTCCAAAGATATACCTACAGAAGAAGAACATTAGTGTTACAATATATTAATTATATACGAAGATAGATATTGAAGCCTTAGTCATTACCCCATATAATTTTTCATCTCCGATGAAGCCATAGCTATTCTACATGGCTGTGCGTATATGAGCATCACATAATGTTCGGTAACTATAAATAATAAGATGTTGTATATACATATATTGAATTTTTAATGAAAGTTCTTCATTATGACTGTCTTACCATTAACATCAGGTACTCTGGGATACAAGTAAGGTAAGATTTCATCTCCTCCAGTGATATTATTGAATGGTATATTAATTACAATCCATTGTTCCCATTGTTGTACTTCAGGTAATACTGGAGGTCGGGTACCATGGGTGTTGTAGTCGTAACCTTCCACCGTTTCTACCCAATATTTTTCTGGGTCCATTGGTGTAAAACCTAGAACAATTTTGGATTTGATATATATTCGTAATTAGTGTCATCTATGAAAATAGTGAACATTACCAAGCATGTAGAGTGTATATATAGTTTCTGGTTCTACTGGCCATTCCACATGCGGTATTTTATTCGTTTCGTAGTCTCGCATTCTTTGACCAGGTTCAACGTACACTAATTCTTCAGAGTTTTGTCGATAATACATCTACAATAGTGTTGTCTTTAGTATTGGTATTGATTATAAAACTTCATACTTGAGAATCATACTTCGCATTTATGTTTCGGAGCTTTATCTATGATGAGTGGGATTATTCGCTTTTCCTTCATCAACTGGGCTAGTTTTTCGTCGGTTAGGCATTCTTGAAACTGAGGAAGTTTAGACGTTTAGAATATCGAGAAATATCGCACGAATCTTACTATTATAAATTAAATCAGTAAACTGTTATGTTTATCGTGAAATTTGATTAGATGGTTACTCACAATTATCGTCAAAGTTACCAACAACAGAGGCTGCCATATCGTCCAGATCATATTAATTTCTTTTATTCACCTGACTGCGAACACATTGGTGGTAATGCTTATCTGATGATTAGTCCGACATCACTGAATTAGAGTAGGATCGAAATTCTGTATTGTTAATGAAGCTAGCGAAGATAAACCAAGTGCCATATTTTTCTAATCAGTTTAATGGGATGTTGTGAGATTGCTGATACGTTCATTTTTGTTATACATTCGTTATCAAGTATGATCATTGGGTTTAGCATAAGGTTCGAAAAATTAGCCGGGTGTGATGAAAGATAACATTATGATTCAATAATTCACATTTGTACAAAACTCATTTATTTACAAAATCGCAACTGATGCATAAAATTTCATCATACTAAAGAAATGGAGGGCTTTGAAATCTGCACTTGTATGTTAATGCTCCTATGGTTTAGATTTTTTTTCTATCCACATTATTGGCAACTTGGTGGTCTTTTCTTAGATCTGAATTATCTAGCCACTAAGAAGTAATTTCCAGCTATAGGATCGCCAATGTCGAACTGAGTTTTGAACTCAGGCAATGTAGGATTGTCTTGAAATCGATAATACCTGCGGAAATAGATCATGGTTGAATTTCTCTCATGTCACAACTGATATTCTATAGTTAAAGCAATATTTAGGAATATCTTACATTCCTTTCTCGTCGTAATTTGCTTGTAAATCAAAAGGTCTTTTTTGTTCGAAAATCAGAAAAACGTATCGGTCGAAGAATTTCCCGGTAACTGAAAGGAAAAATTTCATCATCTTGATGAGTTAAAATTTGACGATTTATTTCACACGTATCATCTATCATCAAAACTTACTTTTTTTACCCATCGGACTTTCGGGTGTGAAGTAACCATATAATTCTTTTCCTGCCTCGACTTTATCCCCCGGTATGTTAATCACCACCCAGTGTTGCCATTCGTGGTCCAAACCCCAACTCCATCTAGTGATACCTACGAATGTAAATGAATAGTTTGATAATTGGTGCAATAATTGGAGGAATGCAAATCTCATTGAGAAATCCCTACTTACCCATTACGTATAAAGTATACCAGCCCTCATCGCGATGATCCCATTTTACTATAGGTCTATGTCTGGATTGATCCATGTGCAAAATGGTGCCTGGTTCGAGATCTCCATAGCGGAATTTAACCTGCGCATTTTCATTGTTATAAGGGAGATCCTCAACATCGCACTTGAAAACTGCGAAATATTGCTTACTTGACATAGTTGTTTGGGAGCATTAGGAACAAACTGAGGCACAATTCCGGCTTTTTTCATTCTGTACTCGATACTCTGACTGAGACATTGCTGTAACTGAATGCGAGAATAGAGATTTCATTATACAACACGTACCAAAACTAAGCCACTGATGAAATATATGTTTGAGGTTTGATATTGTGAATCTACTTATTAGTTCAATTCAAGTTTGTATTCGGGCCTCCTTTCAAATAACAACTCCTTATTGGAATTATTCTGGAAATTTTTTTTTCCAGTTGACCGAATTCTATCAAACTGTATTCCCATTTTTCATCCCTCAACTCAATATTTTAACATTTCATAAAGCAGATAAAATATTTAGTGATGACAGTTCAATACTCACACAGCTGGTGACAAAAAGCAGCGCAATACTGATGCAAAAATTAGTAAACATTGTTGCGTTTTTATCTAAATAAAAAACGATCGAACATTTTCACTAAAAGTCAAGATGAACCTTATCTTTCGATCGATTCAAAATGACTGAATAGATTGTAACATGTGATATCTAGATTAGCGTTTCTTTCTCTTATCACGTTTTTATATCAGATTATCAGCAAATATTTGAAACCAGCGACGAAATATGTGGAGGAGATATGTTTCAGGTGACCTTGTTTTTTTGCTCATGTGTTTTGAAAATTAGACTCCATGTTGGATAGGTATCAGTAGCAGGTGATTTTGGAATCAGCAGAAAAATAATAGCTATTTGTTGTTTGTTGAACGTCTTTTCAACATTATGGTATTAAATGATACATAAAATTAGAAAAAAATGTATTTTCGACATTTCGTAAAAATTAGAAATTTCTTCCAATGTTATTGTAATGGAGACGATTTTCACTTTAGCGTAAAATTTGTATTTATATTTCATGCGATTCTTGGCCTGCTTATCGCGTTAAGCTAAAGCCTTTGGTCTCCATCAGCCAAAAACTAGCTGGAACGAAGAAAATCTTATGTAAAACCATGTCATGAAATACAAATCAATCAGACTTCCATCTTTTACCCTTACATGTGCGAATTTCGTTCCTTAAATTACGAATTTCTTCACAAGATAAAAAAGTTTCCGAATTGAGGTTTTCCTAGACCATATTCTATTTCCAGTTGCGTTATATTTTCAACCTCCGGCACCTTATATCTGTGGAATGATATCGTCTACAGATTTAAATTATGAACTTTCGAAGATAATCCGAACAAACTGTTCAACTATACATACCCTGCTTCCATCCATTCGTGCTCCCTGATAGTCAAGTTCTTCTCCGGCTGTTTGTAAACTAAATATATATAGCGTTCAGTTACTGCAAAACAAAGATGTATGAATCATCCAGAGGCCAGATACGTAGTGGTTTGTCGATGGGAATAATTACCGGTCTCATGCAGTGGGGGTCCAGGACAGGTATATTCCACTAAGATGTTTCCTTTCGAGATATCATTTCCTGGAATATTACTAACAACCCATAGTTCAAAAACGTTTATCGGTGGTTCGGACGTGGTGATAGGACGTTTTGTATACGGATAAAGCAGTGTTTCCTGGTCGAACCTATTTAGAGCTATGTGATAGGGAACCATAGCTAAAAATACGATTTATTCACATAAAGTTCCATAATATCAACTTACAGCAAAAGTACAAAAAGTAGTAGGAGTCTGGTTCAGGTTCCCATATAACTTTGGGTTGATCTATTGTTCGATTGCAGAGCCATGTTTCTCCGGGATGAACTTCGCCGTATTTGTAAATAACCTGAAGAGAAAGGGGTTTTAATTGTGATTGCTTTTGAGGATGTTTTTATTATCCATGTTACGACTTACTCTGAGAACTTTTTCAGGCGCTTCTCGAAGAAGCTCCGGTACGATTTTGGCTTCGATCATCTTTTTTGCAATGTCGCTGTCATCTTTCGCCTGTGACTAAAGTGATGAATGAATATTAAATAATTTTTACATATGCTTATAAATGAGTCTCAGAAGAGTTGGAAAACTCATTTGTCTAGAAATTTACATCTGAAGACATTGTGGTTGTTCTAGTGACGAAAATCGTCTCCAAGTTGTACCCTTTTATCATGTTGAATAAAATAGTGAAATAAGTTATGAAAATAATATAACTTTTCCAAGCTCTATATTGAATTACCTATTTGAAAAATGTTATTTTATTGATACATCTACTTACCAGGCAGATGAAAATGAATGAACCTAAGATGCACCAAATTTTAGCTGACATGGTTTTGTATATAAAAATTGAGACACTAAGAATTTACATTTTTGTAATTAGTATCAAGTCTTATCTGATGATTAATGAAAAACTCCACCGTTCATCTAATCAGTATGCATAGATGAGAGTGTACCTAGATAACATCAAGACGATACCTATTCTTTTTGATTTTTTTTTTTTTGGATTTGATTCCCATTTAGGCAGCAGCGTGTACAGCAGGATTCTCAAAAGGTGTTGCCAGACTCGTTGAACTAGGTAGGTACCTATATACATGTGTAGGTACCCAAATCTGAGGACGTGCCTTTCTCTTCTAATTAATGCACAGAATTTTGGTAATTTGATGGATAAAATTATTATTTTTTTTTTTACAGAACCTCATATTCTAGGGGCACATATGTATATAAAAAAAGATGTAGCGGTCGTTCCTCCTTTATATGTCTATGTGCGTTCCTGCGTAGGTTTTAATTATTGATTCTTTGGGTTCAGCTCTTGCGTGTGAACGAATATATTTATTTTTGTTGAAATTAATTTAATTTAAAAAATTATATTTTTTTGACTTCCTTAATAAATAATTGAAAAAATTAAGCATCCTATGTTACATTACTATAATTGAGTTTTTAAATGGAACCTATTTAAATTTTCGGATAATATTATTAATCTTCCCATGCTCATAGGCCATAACCATTATGGAATCTGAAACCTTCCACGTTTCACCTAAGGAGCTGAATTTATAATGTGTATTACTTTTTGCTTACAGGAATGACATGAGTCCATATTTATCAAATTTTAGCTAATTGAGCCTCCTCAGGTTTCCTTAAAATCTGACGATACGGCATTTTGAATCCATTATGACTAATAATTCAGTTATAATGTTCCAGTCTCACACAAACCCCACACACCAAGGTCAGCTTTATCAGTATTTTTGATGAGGAGTAAGAACGATTCATGAATCTTTTTACTTTGTTTCTTCTTTAAAATTCATTTTTTGTCTTAACTCCCCTCAAAACTCATTTAGGAAGTTAAAATTTGAATGTGTTAGTTACTTGAGCTCACTCTCTCACGTAAAAGCATTATCAAAAATTTTCGATCATTCATTTCTCCCCACATGTTTTGGAACAATTACCCTTCTCTTCTCCTTGAACATCACCCATGAAATTGAATTTGAGGTACAGTATTCTTCTTATACCAAAAAATCATATGATCGCATATTTATAAAATTTGAGCTATTTGAGGCTCCTCAAGCTTCTCTCAAATTTTGACTATAGAAATTCAATAGGTCATTTTCTAGTATCCACTTGACCGAACATGCAGAGTTTAAGCTTTTCAGGTAATTTGATGTGCAGATGTGGAAGATTCAAAAAGTTTCATGACTCAAAACCTCCACAAAAACTGTTTTTTCTTCCAACTCTCCTGCCAATTCACTTGGGAAGTTGAAATTTCATTATGCCAGTGTCTTCAATTTACTCTTTCATATGAAATCATTTATAGAAATCTTGAGGGGTTTTGCTCCCCCCCCCCCCCGGAACTTCTCTCAAAACTTGAGTCCATTGTCGAAAAGCGTTTTTCTATATTGGCTTGAAAAATCTCTTCATAAATTTTGAGCACTTCTCATCCATACCTAGTTATAGACTCTGGAAAGAATATTCTCAAGGCATATAATGAGTACATTTAATAATAGAAAATATGAAAAAAAGAATTGTATATCTTACTCTCATGCTTCATTATTGCATTATTTCAGTCTTTTTTTGAGTTTTTTGTTCATCTTAGGAAAAAAGGTAGGCAACAAGTATCATAAATTCCTTATTTCATCATAAAAATGTGATCTTTTCTTTTAAATTTATAATAAACGACTAATTATGTGTAAGAGAATATGCACTTGGTAAGTGCTGAAAATGCGAGAACATTCTAGAATATTCTTCAAGAAGATTTTTCCCTCATTTCTCCACCACTGTCCATACTCGATGGTGTTACGAATGAGGAGTGAGAAAAATATAGATGTAAATGAAAAAATTGGGCATTTGCCATAATTATTACTGATATTCCTAAATGTAAAGATATGAAGAACCCATCCTACTACAACTTCTCTTTCTCGAACCAGGTAGGCTGTAATAGCTATCCTTTTTGATTAAAAACTCAGCTAAAGAATTGTCAGTGTTCTCCTAAATAATTCTTTTGATGAATTTAATTTACGATCTATATGCCTCAGATGCATGTAAGTTTGAAGCTATGATGAAGTGCTTTGATACTGTGAATTTCTTGTATTTGATGTTTTTGTTATGCAATGTATACATTAACGCGTTGAATAGATTGCCTAACCATTACGCCGTCTCTAACGTGTCCAACAGCGCTAGGCTCAAATCTGCTGATCATGTCAAAAAGACTCGGTGCTTCTTACTTATCAGTTATTGTACGGATATTATATCACCCTCGTTATTTGAAATCTAGCCCAATGTTTAAAATCTTATCTTGTATCATTCCGTTCGCATGTATTTACACAAAACGAAAAGCACACTTCTTGCTATTGTAGACAGTTTTCCCCTGAAGGAAAATACCTCCTTCGAAGTGCATATTCCTCTAGACGAATTATTATCAATGCTGAAGTGCATCGCGAAATACCGGAATACAAATGAAAATTGTATTAGAATGCTTTTCACGTGAATTCCGCTAATGATCGAAGACGTACTTTCAAAAAATAAACACGAATTCGCGGAAACCCCGGCCACCTTTTCGCGCGCTAAAAGTTTCTCTCGCAGCGTATTGAACTCGAAAAAATGAACGCCGTTCCGGCGAAATTTGATAACTAAATAAAGGCGACAGAAATTAAATTGAATTCTAGCGATGCCGCGTGCCACTTTTTCTCTCTTCTACTCGATTAAAATTTGATTACGAAAGTAGGTCACATATAGTGAAAAACTCGCTATTATCGGGCTCATCAGATTGCCACTAATGAGTAAGTATTCGTCTATGGAAAAAAAAAATGCCAATTAATCGAATCCCTTTATTAGCGTGAGAACTTAGATGGGTTTTTTCAATAGATCGGAGATACCTGTGAAAAACATTTTCACGACACGACATCGCAAAATTTATCGTATCGGTGAAATCATAAAGTGAAAAAACACTCGTCGTTCGTGTTAACGCGAAATTTTCTTCTTTTTAAAATTACAAGTTAAAAATACATCCGCCTCAGTGAACGAGAAAAATATATAAGTTTGTACCAAGCTATAATCCACTGGTACGGATATTATATTTCTCTCGCAAGTTTTCTAATGCCAGTTAAAACTTTTAGCAGCTATTTTATTTAAAGTTCGAAAACAACCGACATATATCATTTATATTGAGCTTTTCACACGTAAAAAGCACATGTGAAAAGTGTGTATAATGGGTTCCGTCATTGCCCCCTTGTAAAATATTTTTAAATTGTACAAAAAGAATTTATTTCCAGCGTATGCTTTAATTTGCCAATTTTACACCTTATCCGAGTTTCTTCAAAGTTTTAAAACGACTTGGTATTTTTTTCAGGTGTGCACGTCGTTAACACTAACGCCACCGGAGTTGCTGAATTTTTACATAAGATTTTTAAGGTAAGTTTTTTTTCCCCGCTCGGTTTTGTTTACTTATGGCAACTTGTTCTTCGCCAAGTTTTACTCGGCGCTTGATTTTATTTATCTTGTTTGCCGAATGTTAATCAACTCCGAGTCGTTGAGCTGAAAATGATGCGAACTTTTGAAGTCGAGTTGAGCTCAGTTTTGAAAATCTTTTTTATCAAAAAAATGAATGGATGTCTGCGGATTATTATTTTTCGCACAGAGGCGTGGAATTTTTATTTATGGTTAATTTAAAATGGAAAACTACCTGGTTGTTGTTCGATCGTTATTTAGTAACAGGTTACGCGCGTGATAATGGGCGAGATATGATTGGAAGAAAAAACGCAATATGCTCTTTATTATTTTGGAAAGTTCTGTACACGTGTATAGTTGTACGCATCTCTTTGATGCTACTTTGCGAAATGAATTTCTATGTTCGAAGTTAGTTTATTCAACATTCCTTCATCTTTTTTGGCAAATTTTGGTGCGTTCGTTTTCGTACTCTCATAAGAGTGGTAATTCAATCATATTACTTAGTGTAGCTTCATCAAATACACGAACTTGAATAAAATTTCAAAATTCCTATTACGTGTCGTACAATTAATAACCGTTGATTTAATTAGATCAAACTTCATCTAATTATATCTTAAATCGAACATGTAACTGATTTGTGTACAAATTCAAAAGGCATCCTTGCTGATAACAAAATAAGTGGTTAGGTAGGTAAACATGTAGAATGAAGTTGTGAGGTCTTACACAGCAGCTTACTCGAGTATTCTTATTAAATGAAACTTCTCTGACTGTTCATTCATTACATATTGATGAGAATTAATACTATCGCAAAACAGTACTCTTGCGTGAGTCGAATTTCCTCTTTTTTTTTCTAGTAGTGAAGAGCACTGGATCATAACAATTGCTAAAAGAGCTCTAAAAACTTTATAAAAATGTCTGTTCTCCAACTCAATTTTTATACCTCCTAAAATGAAGTGAGAGTTTAAAAAAAAATAATAATAATAAACGAATTTTTTGGCAAAAAAATATTTGTTATTTTTTTACTTTCCATAATCATATATTGTCAAACTGAAAAAAAAGGGTTTTCTGTTTTTTTTTTTTTTTTACATTTTGGAGGTCTAAATCATTGTGAAATTTTTTTCGAAAAGCAACAGTTTTAGTTGTTTTCAAAAATGAACGGCATATAAGTAATTTATTGGTTTTGTGCAAGATATGGACTTAATTGAGGTCTTTTTAGACACGTTTGAAAAATTTAAATGTGCTCCATTTGTACCTAATAGAGTTTCCCAAAACATCATATTTTTGTTTCAAAGTGACTTCTTATTGATGTCTTTGTATCAAAAAGCTCAGACTTTAGGAACCCCTGTGAAACAAAAATCCAACATATTTTCTCTCTTGACCTTGAAAAATCCTAATTAAACGCATACTGTGATCACGAGTAATAAATTACCCATTTTTTGTCGTTCATGTTTAAAAATAACCTAAATTGTTACTTTTTGAAAAAAATTTTGAAACGCCTTAAACACTCTATAATTGCAAAGAAGTTGACTGCTGAAATTTTTTTCTGTTTTTGTTCGGCATAGTATGACTTTGAAATGTTGAAGAATTTTGAATTGTCCAAAAATATGTGTTTTTTTTTTTTAATTTAAAAATTTTTAACGCTTTGACATTTGGTGAGGGGGGGTTCTAAAAATTGAATTAGAGGTTAAAATTTTTATGACTTCTTTTTGAGATAATTTAGCTACCAGTTTTAGTCCATTTCGTTCAATTTTTGAAAACAAAAGAAATCCGGCCCACCCTGGTAGATACATCTTGTCATTCTTGTTTCGTTATGATTGATTTAAGATTCTTAGCCTGAGCTTAGACACCCAATAATTTTTCTGCAATTGTTACAGCGATGAGAATGACCAAAATAATTTTAAGTGTTTTTTTTGTTTTGTTTTGTTTTTTTTTTTTTTTGGATCATGAAAAGAGAACTAGTTGCTAAATAATTCCTAAAAAATTTGAAAAATTTAATGGGAATATTTACCAAAATGGAGTTTAAAAAATCTAATTTTTGCATTAAATATTCAAATTACAAAAGGATAAGAAAAAAAATAATAGTAATACAATAAATCAAGAACATGAAAACTAAAAAAAAAGATTTATGAATATTTAAAATTCATTCATCCAAACTTATATTTTGTCGATTTAAGAGTGAAAAAATTTTTAGCTGTTAGGTTTTCAAAACCTATAGGGTTTCTAAATCTTTTTGAGTCTCGTACCTTAGCTGGGTTTAGGAAGAGTGTCTAACCCCCGAGAGCTTTTTTTTAGGTGTTTTTTTAATTAAAAATGTAACGAGTGGAAATAACCCCAACACTTTTTTTGGTACATAACAACTTTTTTAGTAATATTAAACAATTTATTATCTTTCCCACTGGACAACTTGGAAGATTGAAATTCTCTCATGTTTCCTGAGAGTTATTTGACAACTTAAATACTAAAATTCAGCTCAGTTTAGTACACCGACCAGCAAGACTGCAAATACGGATATTCAAGATTCAACCCTTCAAGTTGCATTTTCGGAACACTAGAAATTCGTAGGATACTGAGCTCGATCCATCACCAGCTGAGTCTGTAATTTCCCCTTTTTTGTAACCGGTAAACGTAACTCCGAGCCATTTAAGTTATGAAAAGTGAAACAGCTACGTCGTACATGAAACGAAAATTATTTCCAACACCCCAACATCCAAAAACAATAATGGAAAAACGAAAATAAAGCTTATTGCAACACACCGACGAATTTTTACCCCTGTTTCTTCAAGCTAAAAAGCTGCTTGTTGAGATGAATTACCCATCTGCGTACGCGTCAGAGCATTGGTTTCGCCTGCATGAATATTCATGGTTAATGATAACGCGCCAAGCATCGTATATTGTAAATCCATCAGAACGCGTAGCTGGAAAAATTTCCAAATTACCGAACATGCAATTACCGAGTGCCGCCGAAAGTTGGGTGAAATATGCTTTTTAGGCGACACCAACGTCACGCTTCTTGTACGCCAGCCAGCAAAGTTACCAACTATAATATTTCAACGAGGTTTTTTTTCTCATCCACTTAAATATATTCAAATTCGCCGAATACTACTATGAAATTTATCTAGTAATTACTCCGACTTTATACGCCATTTAGTCGGTTCGCCTCTACAAACGTGAAAAATTTATTCCTTTATTTTGCTGCTTCACTCAATGAACTCGCGAAAACGATGATAATTTTTTTACCCAAATTATATCTCAGGGTTGCCAACTTTGACATTAGCCAGATGTCTCGGGTATTTCGTTTCGCAGTGGTGGAGGATTTTTCAGCGTTTTTTATTTTCCTCAATATGACAAAATAAGGAAATCAAAACTGGCGTAGTGCCATTGTCGGTTTTTTCTGCAAATCGTTTTCGTATATATGACTCCGTTTCAAACGACTCTTCTATTCCTTTTTTTTCAACCATTACGAAAATGACGGAAGTTGTGGTTGATTATTGCCATTGTTTTTTACGCGAGCTTGAATTTGACGAAAACCTTCATCGTAGTTGGTCGACTTTTTCCTCGATTCGGAGTATTTTAAGCGACGAAATGCGTTTTATGGGCGTATTTTTCGAGAGTTTTTTCAAGGTAATTCCTTTTAAGTGTAATTCTTTTGGCGTAATTGCATTTTTTAAGTTGCAAGACATTGTTTAAATCTTGAAAATTTTGGACTCGATGTTTTTGAGCTTGGATGATGGAAGCAAAAAAAATAAGCAACTATGAAGTAGTACTAGAACTAAGCTTATAATTGAATTTGTTCAGACTTGCAGATAAAATGATTGAGTACACCTCAAAATATGATGTAAGGGAAATGATTTTGGTATTTAGTACATTTGGAGAAAATGAGGTGGGGGATTGTTATAGGTTTGAAAATTTTTAAAGCCCCTATACTTCTTTTCAAAGTGTTCTCATATGAAGTTATGTTAATAATATTTAATCTATGAAAGTTTCAGCCCAATAAAAAGGTGTGCTGGTAGTTGAAAAATGGGTTATTAATTGATGATCGATTTTTCCAGTGAGTGTTGTATTGAATGAAACGAAAAAGGTGGCACACAACTCGCAGTATTTTTTTTATTTGTCACGATAAAATTAAATTAAAATTACGAGAAAAATACAACGTTTCGCTACCCACAAGGCAGCATCATCAGGTATGATTTTGACGAATAGGTGAAATAACGATATTGTACATACGAGATAAATTATCTACGTCTGACTTATGATTGACGCAGTTTTCCCCTTCCTTCTTAATGTATATCATTTCTAATAATTTACGCTTAATTGTATTACCCTGCCTATGAAGGGTTTTCACATTATCGAAATCGAAAGTGTGATTTCTTTCTATTGAATGCTTTGATAAAGCTGTACCAGGTTTGCCGTTCTTAACGTCGTATTTGTGTTGATACATACGCAACCAAACAGTATATTGAAAAGCGTGCATGGGTATATGTGGTGGGTGCATTCAATTTATATCGCTGCTAGGTCAAAGGCTAAAGTTGGATATGCTTTGAGATTCTGTCTCAACTGTTTTTTTTTTTTTTTTTTTTTTTTGTGGATCCCCAATCCCAGCTATGCCCTGCTGGGTGAGACCAGTTTATTAGCCTAATAACATACAAAAATAATTACTTCTTAGCGCCTGTCTACAGGACTTTTACGCAGTAATAATATAATAATTAATTTTACTAAATATAACTACAACTTATATATATTTAGGAATACAATAATTTATATTTATATAATAAGGGCATTTATTAGATAAGGTATATAGAAGAATTAAATTAAATAAAATTAAATAATTAAATTAACATTTAATGCAACCTTTAGATTAGGTGGTGGCCGATTGAATGTCACTTTCTGCCAAATGGGGTGCACCTGTTTCCCAGGGTGGAGGAATTCATGATTTTTTCCCTATTGGATGAGATTTAATTATTTTGCTTTATATTCTTAAATTTTTGTTTCATTTTTTACAATTTTTTTTCATTTTTTTTTTGGTTTTTTCTGTCTTCCTATTTCTTTTTTTGTAAATATCTTCTACAATATTATTACCTCCTCTTATAATTAGTGAACAGGTGTTAGAGAGGAGGTTTATATGAAGTCTTCTTCTTTTTCTCTCTCCCGCGCTCTCTGTTTTTCAAAGCAAATGAGCTATGATAGCTTAATTTTTTGTGAAAATCTCAGTTTAAAAATAATTTTGAAAAAGTCATCATTTTCAAATCTATTTGGGATATTTAAAAACATTAAATGTATAGAATGAAAATTCCTTTCATTTTTTGTTGCTGTTTATCATTATTTTTCCAAGTTTTTCTCATTTTTCTAAATGATAAAACCAGCCCACTTCAGCTTAATTTACAACACCCACCAAGGTTATTGTGTTGGACGTAATTTTTGTTTCGTATAGAAACATAAGTCGATTTAATAGATTTCCATAAAATTAGCATTTCTTTTTCGACGCAGATAACGTGATTAAAAAGAGAGAATATTTTCAAATAACATTTCGAACATTATCAAACAACGTATTCGAAAAAGAAACAACTTTTCTTTTGGCACAGATCGCGACTGTAAAATTAAAACACTCAACTGGTGGATGCTATAATCGTTGTATTATCGGCGAAAATAATTTTTCATTTTCGCCCAACGATGTTACGTATTTAAAACTCAAATCGGAATTAACTTCGATATCTAGAATAAAAAATATTTTTGCAGAGTTAAAAAAAAAGTTCGGTAGCAGCATACAAATCTTAGCGAGGTAATATATCGTCGACTGAATTATAGGACTCGAGTGTATCCTACGGATAAGAGGCGGGTGTACTATACGGTGGCTGGATCAAATATATAATTCTCGTATAGTAGATATGGGTTCCCTATACGTCGGAAAGACCTTTTATATGTACAACTTTTCACGTAGCAACATTGTAAGATTCGTTTACCGAGTTCCGCTCAGCTTGGGATTTGGTCCACGAGGGGATTGTATATCAAGTTAAAAGAGCTCGTGACGTAGCGAATGTACATGCCAGTAATTAGTTTATGTAGCGCGTATAACTCCGCTTTCTCATTCGCACATTGCGAATGTGTCTAGTTTCGCATATCGTGTCGAATTAACGCAGTTTCGCCGATAAATTTACATAATTTGGATGTCGGCTGCAGAATGAACTTTTGCGAGTATTTTGGTAGGCAGGATATTTCTGTTCGTTTTGTAACAGGACAAAACTTTTTAAAAACTAGTTTTTTGTGCATTCACAAGCCTTCAAACGGTGAAGTAAATCGATATTGTGGTCAGATAATCACATGATGGGTTTTTTGTCCTTCCACCTTCTCAGATTCATTTTTGCTAAAAAGGAATGCCCTGTATATCAAAGATTTCTTCGAGTAAAAGACAACGTAATATTTCGATCACAGCGTTGCTTTATCTCAAAATTCACGAATCAGAATCCTATTCACAATTCCCAACAACCTATACTGAGACTGAAGAAGAATAAAGATGCTCCGAAATATCATAACGGCCTAACGATATTTGTGGAAAATTTCACGTCTTTTCTGCAGATAGAACGCGTCCATGACTCATTCAGATAAGGTTAAATATCAATCGGATATATTCGAATTTTTTTTTTTCAACGAAAGAAAATGTCTCCATTGTAGAATATCTCGTCAGCAGTTTCGAAAAATATTTCGTTTACAGATAAGGGGATTTTCGCCTTTGTAAATTGTTAGAGTAAAAAAAAAGTAAAAAGGAAATATTGCATATATATTCTCGCACGCGCTTACTATGTTCTGTAGACTGCGTAGATATGATAGTATATGTAAATTGAACGAGAGTCACGTTTTATATGGGCGTACGTTTGTAAATATATTTTATATTGTAATACTTTACATTCGATTGGTTGCGGATTATAAGTAGAAGAATTTGGTATTAAAATTTCATATTTCGTTGGCTTGTTAATGTTTCCGCAGATACCTAGATAGCGTTGGCGTGTATGTAAATGAGATTTACGTCTTCGCTACGAGAACTGCGGGAAGGGTCGAATCTGTACGAATTTTTTCATCGGTAATTGGAAAGACGATTGCTAGCGTAAGTTGAAACACCATCGTGGAAATGAGAGAAATGTATATGCGTTACGTCGAGCTTTCGGTATTAGCGTAATTTTTACATCTCGCGGTACCGAAAGTTATTTTTTAAACGGGTGCTTCTTTTCGCTGGTATAGCCTTTTTATATGCAAATTGAAAATCTGTTCGTGATTGGTACGACGCCGGTGGGAAGAGTTGGGAAATTTTCTCGCAAAAATGCTTCCAGCTGAACTGCACCAACAACCGTAATGAATGAATTTTTCGCAACGAGCGAATCTTTTTCTCATTTACTTTTATTCCACGAATCGAATCCCCTCGGTGACAGTGGCGGAAATTACGTGTACAGTAGGGTGATCCGAATTTCGCATTTTTTCAAAAGCGTCAAGCTGCATGAATGATGGAGCTCAATTGGCCGCAAAAATGTACAAAAAATGTCAATCGTAAAATTTGGTGGGAACAAATTTTTCAACAACTGAAAAAGTTCTACAAAATTAATTTTAGAGTAATTAATAATTGTTTGCATTTAATAGTTATATCTTATAATATACATGGATTGAAAACTTTTAGCAGCCATTTTTCTCAACATTTTTGAACTTTTTTTTGCAGAAGTATTGACCTTGGGTATTTTATAAATTATGTAATTAATGCCTAATTTATGGACATTTGCATGATACGACTTGATTTCAGCTCTTTAGGACTCCGAAGATATAATTTCTTTGATTTTACGCAAAATATGACATTTTGAAGCAAAGATGTGATATATTTTGAAATCTCCTTTGAGGTAAAAATAAAGCTTATTTTGTCTCCGAAGCCTTCAAGTGGCGAAATTAAACATGTATCATGCACACGATCCATAAATTAGCTATTTATTTTTTTATTTTTTTTAAATACTGAAAATTGATGCTTTTCCAGAAAAATTGTAATTAAATTCTGAATAAAAAAAAGATACTAAAGTATTGTATAAGTAGACTATATCCAATTGTACATTATTTAAATAATAATAATTCAAATAAATAGTTTTTTTTTAATACGAATAAATTAATTTTCTAAAATTAAAAGTTCTACTGATTTCAACTATCCTAACTTCATCAAGTATCATACAAAAGGTTGTTTCACGTAATTTATCTTTTTAATACATGAAACCCAAAATCACATGAGGTCATGTTATCTCACGTTCAAATTATAATAAAATAATGTGACATCACGTTCCCTCTCCAAACTAATCAGATTCTTACCTCCATTACCCCCCACCTTTCCTCCAACTGTGGTTTGAATCTGTTGACTTTTGCTCAAGTTTTCGCGCAAGAACGTGAAAAAATAAATAAATAAATAAATAAATAAAGAAAGAAAGAAAGAAAGAAGCAAATAACAGTATTGAGTGAACGCTACAGTGGACTTACATGAAGAATGAAGTCCACTAAAAATGATGCCCAAAAAATTATTTTAATGTGTATGCGACAACATAAAATTTCTGAACCTACAAAATGTCAAAGAGTCTAAACATCAATAATTTTTGAAAAATTTACCCCATTCTGAGGGATGTTTTCGGTAAGTTGAAGGTTTTTGGTTCAGGTTTAGGTGCAACTGGGTAATGCAAGCACCTTGCACCTTGATCATTAATAACCTATTATGCCCTAAAACTCATTACTTCCTTGGTATTAGGAGCCTTTGGAGCACCTGCTGATTTGATAACTGTAGTTGAGTAGTTTCAGTAAGGGTCTTCTTTTGGAATGCCAGCTTATATGACCTTAGCTCAACTATTATTATCAGGACTATATTTTATAAAGTCTGAGAAGTTAAAGCATATATAGTCGCAGGCAAAGTAAGATGAGATTTCAGTCGCGCCATGAAAGAAACCTCCACACTCCACAGTGAGTTTTCGTCTTTATCATAAGGTGCATGCCTGTAAACTTATAATATATATTTTTTCGTTTATTATCTTATTTTTATTTTTAATTTTTTTATGAGACTTTATTGGTTGCTGTGTTGCGTAACAAGTGAACGGGCGTAAAATTAAAAATTATTTTTTTTTTTTCATTCATTCTTGAAAAATGTTTTTATACTTTTATTTGATGTGCAAAGTGAGAGAAAAATATTTAAAAAAAATTGAAACTTATTACTCCTAAATTAGTGGAGATTTTAAAAATGAAATAATTTTTTCTTAAATTTTTATTGTTTTTTTATCAATATTATTGTACTTGGAAGAAATATTTTACAAAATTCTCGGCTCTTCGCCTCCAAACTGGGAGGCTTTTATTGGTGAAATAATTCTTATTTCATTTTTTTCAATGGTATTATTGCATTTGATGTACATAAAGAATATGAAAAATCAAAAAAAAAATTTATTCTCGAAATAATGAAAAGCTGTACGCAGAGGTTTTCTAAAAATCAAAACATACATGTGCAGTCCACGTACGTAGGTACGCAGCTGTAGGTGTACACTTATACAGTGTACATTGTGTCCAAGTGATCTTTGCTCATTCTCAGTTTGCAGCCAAATTAACAAGTTTTTTTTTTTTTTTTCAAAAGTTGACAGTAAAACTATAAAAGTTGAAAATCAAAGCATGGAAGTTGTTTAATATTTTAATAATAAATTAATTTTGCATTTAAAAATGACTTATTATGATATTATGTTACTTATGATGAAGAATCAAAATCTTCAGTCAGTTATGTATACATCGAGTCAAGTGATATTTGCTCCCCTTCGACCCTTCGAATTGAAAATTTCATTTTTTTTTTGTGCCGCGCTAAGGCCAAAGGCACGTTTGCGGGTATGGAGTGTTTAGATTCTGTGGTAAAGGTTTGACTGTTTCAGGAAGGT
Organism: Phenacoccus solenopsis; assembly: GCA_009761765.1. NCBI lineage: Eukaryota > Metazoa > Arthropoda > Insecta > Hemiptera > Pseudococcidae > Phenacoccus > Phenacoccus solenopsis. The sequence goes on from CM019753.1 coordinate 36,425,223, forward strand.
GAATAGGAGGTTGGTCTGGTGGCTATTGAAGATATTGGATAGGGTAGATGGGAGTTGAAGTCTAGAACGGATGTTTGAGTATGTGAGGCATATTGTTAGGATGTGTGAGACTGAGAGCTGGGTTTGGTATTGCGCGCATATGGGCGGAGGTTGTCTATTCAGGAGGTAGGAGTGGAAATGCAGAATTAATTCATTATTGAAAGAAGAAATTGAAATTTCATTTCTCTTGGACTCGATGTATACATAATTGATTTTTCATCATAAGCAACATAATATCATAATAAGTGTATTACAGAACAAATATGTACTATTTTTCACGAAATAAATTGGTTGAGTATATACATGTATATATATATATTTTTTTTAAACTACACTTCAAATACCCTTTTTCCCTTCCACGAATAAATAGAACACATGACCTTTTTTCTTTGCCTGGAGAAATGAAAAACATAGGCAAAGGTTTTGCAGCATTGCCAGTAGTAATGATATTACATTAATTGCAACATTCTAGGAGATCATGATTTTGATGAGCGGATTTTCCTTCTATAGCTCTGCCAATGATGGGTAAATTTGACCAGTTGCGTTTGAGCCTCTATCCACTTTGATCTCATACAAAAAATGTTCATATCTCTTTTCTGTTAAGGAAGGGCAGTGCCATAGCACATGGTCTTTTAACTCTTTTCTTTCTTACAGCATCTACGGTTGGGATCCGTCATCACTCCTGGTAAATAGAAGGTATTCCAGAAGTGGCCAGTCAAACTTTGCCATTAGGTAGTATGCGATGAAGCGAGTAATAAATGTTATGTACATATATAGCCTATCGTGAAAATTGCAAGCGTTGGCATGAGATGAAGGTAATCAAATAAAATTACGTTCCTTAGATTGTAGGCTGGGCAAATAACATTGCGCAATAGTTCATGAAATAGATGAATGTTTCGCCCAAAAATAGTCATTATGAATTTTATTTGCCTAGCCTATAATCGAAGGAACATAATTTTATTTGATCAACTTCATCTCTTGCGAGCGCCTGCAATTTTCACGATAGGCTATATATGTACATAACATTTTTTACTCACCTCATCGCATACTACCTAATGGCAAAGTTTGACTGGTCACTCCCAGAACACCCCGTACAGATGGTTATTTAGCTCACAGACATTACATACAACTTCTAAAACCATTCTCAGCTTTTTATCTATCTCAAGAATTCTCTCCGCAAATTCTCTGCTTGAATTTTGAAGAGTGAGAGGTAATTTTTTTACATTGTCTTGGGGTCATTCTTCCTCTATTATGCTAACATGAGATTTTCACCAATAAAAAAAAAACCCTGAAATTAGTCCCTCCTAGAATACGAGTACAGAATTTTAGGTAAATCTTTACCCAGAAGTCTTGTGCGTTCCGAAGCTACTTGAATGAAGGTTCATTTAGCAGCCCAATATATTGGCCATTGAGAAAAAATAATCGTTATTTTTTACCGATTACTTCATCGTGTAAAAGACGCTTACTCGCGTGTTTCTTTAGATGTGAAAATTACACGGCATCAGGTCTGCGACGATGCCTCGTTAAGGAGTTATTTCATCCCGGCGGATGGCTACCTGGTATTTTTGGATGGGTTTTATTTTTTCGAAAAAAAGGTGCAAGCGTCCCATCGGGCAAGGCCATATACATCGGACTGAAATACCGCCGAGGTTACCTTATCTTGTGGATATTTCGCTATACATAACGTTGCCCGCACATCTCGTATGTAATTTATCATTTCGCCGGACAATCTAACATGGCTGACACATTTCACCGGTGTTATCTGTGCCGAGGCGTTCTTAACGCACGTTTTACTGCGATATATCTTCTTTTTCTCTTGGTATTAAAAAGTTTAGGATTAAGAACAATCAAGAGGAGAAGAAAAAAATGAACGAAATATAGCCCGCAACGAGAAAAACTCGCCACTCGTCGTTTTATCTTGATTGTTTTTTAAAAGATACTTGGCGGTTTGCGCTACGTTATGGATATCAAGAACTGTCAGAAGCGTGTAAAAATGTTGACGTCGTAATCAAAAAGAAAGAGAGCCTTCAGGATATTCGTTTATTTTCGGTTCATTTACGCGCAACGGAAATCTTACCAATCTTCTGCGTTTTTCGAATGAGTCGGCTTTACTATTCCAAATATTAACGCTATTCGGGTATCTATTTTCTTTCCATCTTATTATATAGTCGTTTATCTATGGAAGCACGTGTTTTTATACCCAATAATCATAATTATAATACGAGTAGCTTCGTCGTACAAAGTTAACTGCGCCAAAAAATCGTCGTAAGAGATGAAGAGTTGGGTTAATCTTTTTAAAAAGTGGGGTGTTCCTCGCAGACGTTTCCTGTTTCCAGTTATACATTCATTTTCCTTTCGACAAATATTTACTTTCACAAATGGATAGGTAGCGTAAGTTAGGCCGGCCGCGATTTGCAATCTGCGAATGTACCAGAAGCTACAGATTATTTTAAATGGCTCAACTACTTGAAGGCGAGCCGTACGAATGAATGCTGAGCGTATTCTCCTTTCGATTTACAAAAAATAGCGAGCTAATCTATCATTTTTAATTGCCTGGCGAAACATCCCATTCGAGTTTGTTTAGCGAATTTTCATTTCATTTTTTTCATCGAGTTCAGACTTCTGTTGGGATGAAACGTGAAATTGCATTCGAATGAATGTGGAAAAACAAGAGTAAATTTTTTTTAATGTTGTCTCGATAGTTTTTCTAATTGAAAGAAAGAATTAATTGTTAGATACGAATGTTTTCGATATCTCGGTGTTTTAAAAATATTTCAAAATTTGATTATTCCTTTATTAGAGACAGGGGCGTACCGAGGACATTCTTCAGGGGGGGGGGGGGAGAAAACCAAAAATTGCCAACTAATACCATGAAATTTTACCAACTGTTGACCTTTTTTTTTTTTTTTGCTCCAAGAAAATAAGAAAAATAAGATATTAAATAACATGTCACAGTCTTGTTAGTCTTCAAAAAATTTAAAAATAGCTGTAATAATACTGCGCAAGTGGTCAAGTTTACCAACTTTACGCTAAAACTCCAAATTTACCAACTTTCCAAAAGCCAAGGGGGGAAGCTCCCCCTCCCCCCTTTCGGTACGTTCCTGATTAGAGATGTTTTTGAACTAAAAAAAAAAAAAAACAGCTAAAATTATTTTGATAGAGAATGTGGTAGTTTTTTTTATTATTTTTTTTCAAGGGTACCTTTCCATGCCTTATTAGTAGGAAGAGTCCTCGTATTATCCCCCTCTACCATCAAGTTTCGGAAATTTATTCCTATAATATCTCAATCGGTTTTTTTTTCTATTTTTTATTTTTTATTTTTAGAAATATACATAAAGAAGAGAGAAATATAGTTTTATGTGATTGTCGATATCATTCGTTTGTCCAAGCATAAGTTGAAAATGTATGTAAATAAATTCTTCGTTTCAGTGGTCGTATTTGCTTAATTTTTGGTCATAATTGCTTGATACTTAATTTTAGGTCGTATTTGTTTGATTTTAATCATAAGTATAGGAAATGCTTACGGTTATCTCTTTCAAAAAAAAGAAGAATGAAAAAATACCCCTATTATCCGAATTTTCAGTTATCCGGATCACTGAATTCCCCAATTAATCCGGATAACCGAGGTTGTACTGTAATTATTATTAAAAAAAAAAAATATTTCAAGTGTAAACAAATTTGTTTTTTCCCTCAATTATTTCAATTTTCAAAAAGTTCTAAATTGAAAAAAAATCAAACAAAAACAAAAAAAAAAAAAAAACTGTGATCGTTTCAGTGTCATAATCATGATTTTTTGAAGGGTCGAAGAGGAGCCACAAAAATACTTTACTACTCAATTATTATTCGTAGTTATTCTGGTTGTCACTTCTTAATTTTTAAGCTCATGCGACTGCTAGAATGGAAAATGCTACTGGTGTGAGAGATAAGAGAACATGTCTATTTATATGTAATGGTCTGTGGTTCGTCAGTGGTACCACGGATCAAAACTTGAAATTAGTTGACCCTTTGATGGCACAAATAAAAGTAATTTATATTAGAAAATAAAAATTGTGCCGAGTCACTCAAGACATTGAAATATAATATGTGATTGTGCTCGCTGAAATATAGAATTTCATTACAACAAAATTGCATAATATCAAAATTGAAGGGGCAGCATACATAGGATAAAATAGAACAATTTTTGAAAATTTATAGCTCCTTCAATATTGAAAATAGGCAATTTGAGCTTCTATGTTTTTTTCTTGCAAATCGTTCGAACTGCAACGTAGCATGGTTTTATTTTGAATTTTTGCTACCTGAAAAATCCAATAAACGATTTACATAAAAATTCAGAAGTAAATCTGCCCCTTCAAAAATTGATATATGCAACCAACACAGGTGCCGAACTTGAAGGAATTGTGGCAACGTTCGACTATAAAGGGTCCACATGGATGAGTAACCGGTTACACCGGAGCACAGTGAGATTGTATTACGGAAGGGTGAAGTTCACCCATATGTGCTAGGTAAGGATTGAATCGATTTGAGAATCGTTTCGCGGAAGTGGTTTTGCCCGTATTCCACAATATTAATTAATATATAGTAATTTTAAAATTAACCTTCTTCATGCTTCAATGTATCACGCATACTTGTACGTTATTTATAGTCTATACTCATCAGGTTCGGAAAATATTTGAATACTTCTAAAAATTGTTGATTTTTTCAATTCGAAGAAAAAACAAGATTTTACGTGTCCAACTTTAGGATTGGGAGCATGTTTTTCGGGAAGAGAGGAGAACCGATTCGCTCTTTAGACTATTCTTCATTATGCCCATTCTAAGGCCTTCTAAGTTTATCATATCTGCGACAATTTGAGCTTCAAGTATGTACGTTTAAACGATTCGTTCATCTTTCAAAAAAATAATTTTTTTTTTGGTAACGCATATTTTAAAATTCATTAGATTTTAATTAATAGATTTTCATAAATGTTAGATTTTCTTGTAAGAGTCATAAAAATATTAGCATTGCTTTTTTCCGATATTCATAATGTTGAGAAATTTTCTCTCTCTCTCTCTCTCTCTCTCTCTCTCTCTCTCTCTCTCTCTCTCTCTCTCTCTCTCTCTCTCTCTCTCTCTCTCGAGATTTTAAATGCAAAATGTAACGATCAATTTTCATCTTATACAAGTCCCTAAGATATTCAGTGGCATATTCTATTACAATACACTTACTTTCATTTCGTCGACAAGCCGAGTCCCGACTGGTACGAACGAGCAGAGGAAACAAACTTCTGGCGAATTTAATGAAAGAATAATATTAAAAAGTGAAAAAAATCCTCTGTACACGTTTCCTTTCGAGAAAAAAGCGAAGGGTGGAATCGAGCAAAGGAGGAGATTATTATATGGCCGGCGAAAACGAATTAATCCTTGCGCTTTTTCACTCGCCTCAAATATTAGCAATTAAAATTGCTTTTTATGCATTATTCATTTACTTAAAAATGAAAGATGCTAATTATAAGTTCGAGTCGAGTAGAATTTTAAGATTGTTTTTAACTGACGTCCATTTGCAACGATTAAAAGTTTTCGCGACATTTATTCTTCGTTATTAATGATTAACGCGACGCTTCATTCGAAGATCGAAAAAAGTATCGTCCTTTCGACGCCTTTTAGATGAAATAAATTATGTTCTAAAGATAAACACTTCTTTCGAAATTAGCACGTAAATAAGTCTAGATGAAGTGATATTTCTGAGAATCGTATAGGTGGCCTAATTAATGATTTCACTACCATATAGTTCATTGCAATTATGTGAAATATTATGCGATAAATTTCCATCAATTATAGATCTAGTATGCTATCGATTTGAGCTTATCGCGACGAATTCGTAAAATGTAAAATTCATCTGTTATTAATAGTGTCTACGTAATTTTGAAGATAAAACGAATGGTTGTTCCGATGAACGAATTGTTATTGCGCGTACCTTAAATATTCAACTATGTTGATTTGTGTTTACATTTTAACTGTTGCGTTCGCTTGCATGGTGAGTGGAGAAGACGACGAATTCGATCAGGTCGATGGAAGGACATATGCGAATTATAAAACTGGCCGATTTCAAATCTACAACAAATCCGATGTCGATTTGTTTGTCACGAAGGTGTCACATCTCGTTAGCAACGATCCTCAAAATGGACACGGTAGTTTTGTCTATAATGTCAACGTTACATCTAATAATTTAACCCCTGTTTATGAATTCGATTATCAAAACGGTTGGCTAGCTGGGTTCGATTATTGGTTCATATCCGTTCGTAATGATGGTGATGAGTGGCACACGAAGTCTAATTTCTTTTGCAATATTGGCAAAGAAGATATTGGTGTTGTGGTATTAATTATCGATATAGATAAGAAGCAGTTAGAAGTTGTACCGCCAGTATCGTCTGCATGTGTTACTCGATTGTTGTAATGTATAAACTTCGTATCAAATTAAGAATAGTTTTACCGAGAGTATTGAATTTTTATATAGAATTTGTTAAATACTTATATAAGACTTTCGATAACCTATAATAAATTTTATTTATTAATTTGGATTTTAGTATGATTCATGTTTATACACATTTGCACATAGCACGTGTAAAAAAAGAAATTAACTACTAAGGATACGTAAATAACATACGAAAAGGATAAGGTGTATTGTAATTGCATTATAATTTAGCACATATCGGTTCGGCTGTAATAACGCGATAAAACCTACTTAACTATTACATAGCACCGGCATGATGCCGCCTTTATTCTATTCACCAAGATACCTTCTTAACAGCGTTTAATTTCCCTCTTTGAATAATAATACGATTATTGCGAACGGTTTAATATTTCATACCTACTTTAGGTTACTACGATGTCTAATCTTTTTACGCTGAAAGTTTTCAAGTGGTAGGAGGAGTAGCGGTGTATCTGTGCGGTAAGTTATAACTTACGGTTGACCACTTCTATCAAAACTTCTCAGTGTTACCCGTTTTATGGTGAAGTTGATAATTTACGACCTACTTCGTCCGATTTTCGTGTTAGCTTTTTGGTGGAGATTTCCGAAGAAGTAGACGAGTTATTTTCGCTACTTCATGTATGTGGTGAAAGGAGTAAATTATACGTGAATAAAATATAATATAATTATAAGGAAAAAATTTTAATAACATTTTTAAATGGCTTATATTAAGGCTAGCTAACTAGATGACACTTGAATAAAATAATCAAATCATACCAAATATGACAAATAAGTACGTAATAAGATCTGATGTGAAACAATAGAATCCGAATCAAAACTTCCATTTTTTTTCTGCCTATAATAGATGAGTAAACTTACTAGATAAACGTTGCTATTTTGTGTATACTATTATAATAATTATCATCAATGTATTCGCGAAGACCATGGGATCATTCATTCCAATGCTACATCACAAGACGAAGAAACAGGAGGCTTGACCGTAAATTTCCTATTAGAAATATCGACGATCAACTGAATAGTCGCGCCAAAATCTTCACGTGCGATATTGCAAAAAAAGTTCGATTTTGTTTTATATACAACATTATCGACACGAACTCTTATATACCAATAATCGAATGAAGCGAACAAGCCTTGCTGGTAGAAAAATGAGTACACAGGGCTGGACTCACGAGCTGGAATTACGACTTCATTTACCGTGTAAGTGGCTGAATCACTATAGTCATTGCCAGGAACATGTGATACTGTTTCAACAACTATTTTTCTGTAATAGTTATTGATCACGTAGAATTTGCCTTTTTTCGAATTAACAGTCAAAATTCCATAGTCGAAAACATTGCCCTTTAGTACGGTAGAGTTTTCAGAAGAATTCATCGGAGTAAAAGTAAACTGTAGCTCATTCGTTGCGTTGGTGGGAAGAACCTCAGTGCCATTACCTTCGTTCTTGAATTCAGGTTTTAAGCTTTTCGATGGAATGGGAATATGAGTGATATTATGGTTTTCTCCAGTTGTACCTTCAATCGCAGCTCCGCAAACATAAGCCATTATTGCCGACGCCAATATGTAAATACGAAACATTTTTACGACAAATAATAAAATGCACAAAAAAAATCATGAAATGGCACAAGTGATTACTGTTCATGCAATATTCATAACTGGAATGATAAGTGAACAGAACTATCATTTAATTTATATGATTTTCAGTTGTTGACAAGAGCGTAATTTCTCTTGCAATCATTTTTGTTATTAATATAAAAATTAATGATGCGGTTGTTTCCACGAAAATGAACTTATTTTGTATCAAGACTGTTTGTAAGGGAATCATTGTTGCATCTCATTTAAAACGTTGAAGATAACTGGCAATTGATTAAACCTTACATAATTTCCACTAACTGTGCGATAAGCAGATGAAAAACAAAAATTTTCTGCCATTTGTTTCCTCTCCATCGCTTTTAAAAATTTGAGTCAATCGTCATTTTGAGGTGAATCGAAAAACACAAAAACTAGTTTTACAGAATTTCACAAAAATGGTCTCTCAACAAATTTTCATCTATGCCTTTCGGTGTTACACGTACAGGGGAGAAGAATAATTATGTTACCGTTAAGTGCTATTATCGTTAATGTATGAAATAACTAGTTAATTCATACTTAAACGGCGAAACAGTGGAAATATTAAAATGGTCAACAGTCTACCTAGATAATGTACGAAATACCTAGTTATTCCATGAATTATCGAGAAACAATTGGTGAAATCATGAAGTAGATTGTTATGAGTTTGATTTTATTATAAAACTGCATAAAAAATTAGGAACGAAAAAGTAAAAACTAAACACTTTATTTGAACAGCCGTTACTCCCATGGCATTTTGAGCTACATTTTATTCCATTCTTCACGCACAAACAACGCTTATTTACGCAGTGACATGTCACAAAACCTTGACCATTACCCGTAGCTTGTGAGGAAGCCACTGATCTTAGCGAAACATTGGTGGAGGTGGAGAGCACTTCATCGATGTTTACGAAGCGTTCATGACTAAAGGTTAACTATGATCAAGCATAAAGGGAGTGTAGGATTCCTTCTGGGGTACTTAATTTGTAGAACCCATCTTTTAGTTTTTCGTGGACAACCGCTAAAATGCTCCTCGCGTCCCTTTTCGCCCTGTCGACGCGAACGGTGTTTCCAATCTTCGGGTTTGGGAAGTTGGCATCCGACTTTTGAAGTTGAGCACTACTCGCAATTTCAGGCGTGAACTTTATTTTCATAACGTTACTACTGCTTTCTACACTCGTATCGAATGTTCATTTAAATTACGTACACACATTAACGAAACACTCTCGTGTATGCATGTAATAACTAGTTAAAGTGTAGAAATACTTCGATTAAGTTTCAATTACACACTTACGCCGTTAAAGCATGAATTAACTAGTTATTTCATGCATTTCCTAGAATAAATACTTTAATGGTAACAATTATATATGTATAACATTATACATAAAAAATGAACATTTGTCATATGATTAGAAATGACCTGAATCGCAAAGATATGAAACCCCTTTTCCGATCTCATTTTGAATTAAGATTTCAGCAAAAAAATTGTTTGGCGAGACAACTTCGATTGTCAATGATGCAATTTAAGTAGCCTATGTGTACATTCCATTCGTATCATACAATAACTTCAGTTTTTATGCTCTCAATAGCTTCCTTCCGCAAAGAGATGAGACTTTTATGCCCATAATTTTTTACTACGCTCATAGTAACCTACACATATTTATCTAGGATACTAGAGGCTAATATGGCTATCCAGTTGCTAATTACCTTCCTTAATATACCATCGGTAAGCTTATGGATGATCTTGAAGCGTCGAATCTTTTCAGTTACCCTATACCGGACGGTATGATTAACGCTAAGGGATTAATTACCGGTTGAAAATTCTAAAGATTTAAGATTACCATTATTCACGGCAGCAGTTTTCGACAAACGATAACGATCAACATTCTACCTTTATAATTAATCACTGGCCGATAAAGCTCGCAATAACAGTAAAGAAACGTTGACAACGTTCAGCTTTTTGCAAAAGAAAAAAAGCTCGTGGCAGCTTTATTAAAAATTAAAATTTTTATCTAACAATTGAATACCACCGGTATTGAGGTTTCCACAATACACACAGCACGTGTTTCGGCAAGGTGACGAAAAAAATCGATCCAAAGTCGTTAATTATTTCACCACGCGTTTCCCATCGGACGAGCCGAAAAAAACTCCAAGTAAGAAAAGCACAATGAAAATAAGTTTAATAAGGAAATACCCTTTAATGTAAAAAGTTTTATAATGAAAAATGCGACAAGGGTTCGGCTTCCTGAATGATACCTCTTATTTTGGTGGGCAAGCTGGAGAAAAATATTAAGAGTAAGTAAATAAACTTTTGATTAGACTACGCGAGAAAAGTAGTCGAAAAAAATACAACGTAGAGAGTTCTGATAAACAATACAGGCCTGGCGGAAGGTTAGTCTAAACGCAATTATACATTTTAATGAGTTTTTGCTTCGTTTCGACGAAATTTTAAAAACGTATTTTAAGTATTTTAACAATTTCCGTATTCGGTTTGTTGAACTTGTCTGCTTATCAGTTCTTAATGCATGTCTGCCCGATTCATCAACTCAAACTCCATTCTCTAACCTTATTACTGAACCGGGTTGATGTAAAAATGAGTCTCGGAAAATGAACGAAGAAAGGGCACCGCAAACTGTGCTGTTTTATCTTTCACGAGATATTCTTCATCGGGGAGGGGACAAGAATTTATTTTCAACGAAGTCCAAACTTCTTGCGAACGAAAAAATTGGATTAAAATTTTTCTTCAAACATTACTGAAAATTTAGAAAAAGAAAAAAATTAATCAATATTTTTTTTTTCAATTTTCTAAAAATTTGAATGATATATATATTTTTTAAATAAGAGTTATCACGACATTAAGAAATGAAAATAGCTTGAGTATTCAATTTCATTTTTATGTACATTTTTTTTTTTTTTTATTTTTTCCCCATTTTTTTAATTTTTAGAATTTTTTTCATCTAGTTATTCATGAATATCAGCCCCCCCAAAAAATTATTGAAACTTAGAAATTACTCAAAAATTTATTTAAAAATTTAAATACTTAAATTTCATCAAGGTTCTTGCTTCTTTTAGCAAAATGGAGGGTAGGGGGAAGCTTTCTCCCCAGGTGTTTTGAAAAGTTGGGAAATTTATAATTGTTGAACGCTAAAATTGGGAACTTGAATTTTTTATAGAAGTCAATATTTTATATGCTTTTGGGAAAATAAGAACTCGAATACTTTCGAATTGATGCCAGCTAATATCATGCATAGCGCACAACAGACTATTCGCCATAACCGAAAAAATTTCCAACTTCGCCAATCACGACCAACGGTCGCAGTGCAGTTGTGCGTATTAAATTATGCTTAGGTTCCGTTTTCCAAGTGCATGTATAGATACACACATAGACAAACAGATCACAATATGTAAATTAATAGTGTTGGGAATAATCGATTATTTCAAATGATAAACTAAAAATTTACACTGATTCAAATTTTTCTATCAATTTTTTCAATCTCTTAAAATGTTTCCTCAAAATTTTTTACAATCCAAAAATTTTTTATAACATTTTTATATGTATATTGAATTTTTTTATCGATTTTTCGGCATTCGAATTTTTCGCACCCAAAATTTTTTCAGATGTTTCTTCAATTTCATACTTTATCTAATTTTTTTCAACCTAGAAATTTTTTCTTCAATTTTTTGCCAACTTTGAAATTTTTTCATTAAAATTTTCGCGTTAAAAAATGTTTTCAAAGTTCAAATAAATAAATAAATAAATAAAATTGAGAATAATTTTGAAAAAAGCATTCAAATCTGAAACAAAACTGTAAAGATTTTTGCTTCAAAAAATATTGAAAAAAATTTTGGGCTCAAAATAAATTTTGAGAAAAAATGAAATGGAAAAAAATTTTGAAAAAATCTGAAAAAAGATATGAGTTCAAAAAAATTTTGGAAATTTAAAAAAATTTGGAGAAAATTTGGAGTTGGAAAAAATATTTAGACTTTGAAAAATCCTAAATTTAATTTTTTTATGCTGTGTTCAATTATAATAATAAAAAAAATTATTTAAATTAATTACCAAAATTAAATAATTTATTCAAATTAATCACAATAACAAAACATTTATTTATTTAAAAATGACAGTATTGATACCAAGTCGTGATTTTTATTTAAAAAAACAAACATATTTAAGGCATGCGATGAGAGGAGACGATTTCATCGTATTATTGAAATGTCTTCACAAAATGATTATTTTTTAATGAAAAGTTTTTTTTTTCAGAAATATCGAAGTATTATTGAAAAAAAAAAACATAAAAACTGAAAATTGGTCGATCAATCGATTATTTCATAAAATAATCGATGAAATAATCGATTACTTCTAATAATCGATTAATCGATTCTTCCTATTAGTTATACCGATTAATCAACATTTTCGATTAATCTATTATCAATCGCCCAACACTAAATTAAACTACTGCCACCGCTCACTAAACCAATAATCCACCGATTTTTTTCTGTGCATTGCATACCTGCTATATGTCAGTACTTTTTATTAACTCAACTTGAATTTTGAAAAATAAATAAAGGAGGGAAAGGAAAAAGATACAAAGTGCAGTGTTGCTTGTGTGATAAAATTTTTAACAACGGCTACAAAAAAGAACATGAAAGAACTGCGCATGACGGCGCTCATGTGTGCCTAATTATTCTGTAATTAACACCATTTCTCAAATTTAAAAAAAAGAAACGAAAAGTCGTAAATTTTGTCAAAAAAGTTAGGATTTTTTAGAATTCCCCCTCCCCTGAAAAATGACTTAGTTACGCTTCTATTCAGTATATATATATTTTTAAAGCCATTACCACAAATGCCTCCATATGGTCTTGACTTGGAAAATTTCTTGACTGATTTAAGATAATTTTTAAATTGGATTATGTAGCTTATGATAATGACATGTTTTAGCCTTGGTGTGAAGCGAATGGAAAATTATTTGAATGTTTCATGCGAAATGCTCATTTAAACTTCCACTTGAGTCTGGTGGAATGAAAAAGTTTAGAATTAAATCAAAAAACTCAGGTCAAATGGGAAGGCGTCGGCCCCCTTTGGAGGTCTTTTTCGGTACGCTACTGCTGACTGCGCCTACCTATTCTATTTATTTTTTCATTATATGCATTCAACGACACATTACTTCGAAAAAGGCGTTATCGATAATCTTATTAAACGTTGAATTTAAAGAAATGATGAATGAATGATAATATGTTTGCCACTTCACTTCCCTTGAAAATATTTCTTTCAATACAAATTATCCTAATTTTAGGTTCCTATCCTCATAAATAGGTTATGAGTCCCGAATGGCTACCAGTTCTGTGGCTTCCACTGGGAACTTTCCGGTGTCAGGACTGATCAATTCGTTCCTGCCTTATGACGAAGAAGCTACTGTTGAAAAGTTTATCTGTAAAAGTGATTGATTTCCAAAAACAAACTTCCGCAATAACGTGAATGTAGAGTTGAATGGCCAAAGAAGGAAATTTTATTCGTCGAGTTGGCACGTCGACGAAGTATAAATTCGCGACGAAAATTTCACCCATAAAACCAGCGAGCGAATCCATTCGGTGGAAAATTCAATCTTAAAAAGAATACCCCATCAACGTTCGCGCCCGTACGTATACACGTAGTATACGTACTTTTACATAAAAAATTTATTTACCAAAATGTTACTGCGTAGTGTAAAAAAAAAAAAAAAAACGCGGCTATGTATGAAAAAGGTAATATATTTTTTTGGCTTTTAGGTGTTGAGAAAACTATAAAATAGGCCCTAGAGCGTGATTTTTATCTCGTAAAGAAAATTTTTTTCATGCCGACCCGTGTCGTCGACTCGTACCATTTGCACGTGGATTGGCGTACACAGCGAGTCGACTATGCGTAACGATTGTTTAATTTGGACGTGGCGTTACAGACAGGCGTTAATTTTACGGGGCGAGATTTTTTTAACCCTCTTTCTCGTCGACGATATTACGGTCGAGTAAAAAATGACACTTTTTGACAAAAAAAGCACGCGCTAATGACAAGCGGTTGCCGCGACGGCGACGAAGAATCTAGAAAATCGACGATAGGCAAAAGGCGTCGGTCGGTGTTGAGAGGACATTAGCGACCGACGTTTAATTAAATTTCTCCGCTCTTTTATTTACGCGTTTCAAAGCCGGCACGATGAGGTAATGGGGGTTCACACGGTCTCGCATCGAAATTAAATATTAGACGGATGAAAAGTTTTTGACTTTTGTCGAACAAACGTATAAGAATTCGTGGCGCGTATCCCTTCAACCCCGCTTTGTCTTGACGAGCTTTCGCGTAGCTGACGAGAAACCGTTAATTACGCTGGCGAGGGTGAACAGGAAACGAGGAGAGGGTCTTTAGTGAAAAACTCTTAATCTTTCTTACCTAAAATAATGGGCCAAGTTTTCATAGCCAGTTAATTTATTAAGTGATTTTCATGCGAAAGGCCATTCATGATTCGTTCCAAGTTTTGACCTTTTTTTTGCCACTGGATAATGGCTTCGAGTAATGTGACAAGTCTGTTCAACTTTAAGATGGTAAGTACGATTTGTCTGAAAAAACCATATGATTGTCTGAGCATCTACAAATTGGATGAAGTTAGATTGTCATTAGTTCAAATGTACTCGTTAGTTCATTCGTGATTTAAAAGGACGGCAAATTTTTCCTCATCGAAAATACGATTACACGAGACATTCTTATATTTCGAGAACATCTAGGAACTGTTTAATTGGCGAGAAAATACTGTACTATCTGTTTCCGCCGTTTGTTCTTGCAATGGAAATAATATAACATCTCTACATGTCTTATAATAGGCAACGTTGGCATTTCACTTAAGAGGCATGCCCGAAAACTATGTGGGAGATAAATGAAAAACGTCCAAAAAACCATCCTCCATCGTCGAGCGTTGTATTATTTAAAAAGCTCCCGACGTAAAACCCGCCCATACAAGTATACGAAAAAGAGAAGGAAAAATATAAGAAAGAAAAAGTACAAAAACGAAAGAAAAAAAAACACAACCCACTACAAAGTGCAACAGTAATAAAACTAAACGTTCGCAGTGGAAAGCATCAGCTTGCCATTTTCGTTATATTTTCGCGAAATTTATCACCTTTTTGCTGCGTTCAGTATTTCTGAAATATTACTCGCCCTTAATATCTTCCGCTACTGCTAGTTATGAAGTTTAAATAATGACTACCGTATACATCATCGTCAACAGCTTTTTCAGTCTACTTTCATTGCCGAATATTTTTTACGATGAAAGTTTTACTTTTGCAAGATTTGATGCTTTAAAAAGTTTACAGTTTGCGAGGTTTTCGACGCAGTTGTAAACTTTCAACTTTGTACATTCGTATCGGTATTATGAAGTGAAGAAGGAAATTAAAAATGGTCCAAGTTGCGTGAGAAATTGTTTACAGGGCTCGAATTTGTTACGCGCCAAATGTACCCGGGCGATTTAATTTAAACTTTATTCGCGCCCGACGTCGAATTTGCGGTATAAAATTGCCGAAAGTTTTCTCAAATTGACCGTATGCGTGGCGAACGCTTCGGAAGCCGATTTTATTTTAACCGCTTCCTGGCTCGAGAGTTTGGTGATTTCTTTTAATGTAATTATGGCGCTGTTTAGATAACGTTGGTTTCGCTTCTTTTGCTTGAATCGCATATGTTGTATCGATACTGTATATAATGTAACATCGTACACTGACAGTGGTATGTAGGTCGAGATTTTATTGCGATGAAAATTATATGATGGTATGCATAATAAATGGTGACATAACATTATCAAGCACCTACTTTGTGTCCAGGGCCGGTTTTAGGTTCGGTACTTAAAGGGGGGGGAGGAGGGGTTCAATTCCATAAAGTCAATTGAAAAAGATAGTAAATTGTTTAAATTACGAAAAAGTTTGTTTAAACACTTAAAAAAAAAAAAAAAGCTCTTGAGGAGGGAAAAACACCCAACCTCCCCCCTTAAAACCGGCTATGATTGTGCCATAAATTGTGCACTTCGTGGTGCTGCAGTGTACTTGCATACAGTTTATGATAATATGGTACATGCACTCTATGCCATGATACGTGTATGCATAATAACATTATAACATTATGCATAAAAGTTACACTATCCTACATGCACTCTATGCTATCATGCATATATGCATAATAACATCCTAACATCGTGCATGGAAGGTATGCTCTTTATTTCGCTATGTATTCATTCATTGTCATCATTCATATAGTTTGTGGCTAAAGTGCACTTTCGTGCATTTTGTGAAAGCATACAAATGTATGTACTCTGTGTTGTTATAAGTGCACTTCATCATATCATAAATCACATTGCACTAGGTTTCGCTATTCATGCATTTTGTGATCTTATGGCGCACTTTAATCTATATACCGCTAATATAACGATGCTCAATGCTTTAATTTCAATGCTGATATTGATCATTGTTATTTTAATTACGAATCATAAATTAATGATCATGATTAATGATTAAGAACTCTTTATTAATCTAACAACTGCATATTTGACGATTAATGTTTCAATCATCATAAAATAATGACTTTATAAATCCATCATAAATTGATTATTAGTTGCTCATTTTTAACATGCTCTGTATGTTGTTATATATGTACTTGATGACATACTTGCACTCTTTGTCATCACTCAAGCATTTTGTGGTGATACGGTGCCTTCGCATCTGGCATGCCTCAAATAAAATGATATTCGATATTTCAGCAGTACTGGTAGAGAAACTTCCTTTAAATGTACTCTTTATTTTAATGCCAAAAATGTGAGTTTTGAGAGATCCTAAAGCTTTTCACTTTTGAAGATCATCAGCTCAGTTCACCAAAGACCAAGAAAAATGTTGCCTTCAGTACGAACGTTCATTCTAGAATCATGATTCATTTATAGCGATCACTTACGGCTCTTATACTTATGTAAACTCGTGAGCGCTTCTGAGAAATGGCTCTGTTTTGCCTCGTTCATGGTTTTAAAATGTTCTGCAGGAAAAAAAAGCAAATGAACAATAGCTGGCTCTATAGTACCCACAGTCTTTTTTAGGCAGGTTTTTGAAAAAGATCTCTGAAAAAATGAAGCAAACTTAGCGAAGCAGTATCAACACTTTCAATATACACATAAATGTGTATAAAATTTTGCCGTGGGCTTAGGAAATTTTTCTGTATTATAGTTAATTGTACCCCTTGACAACAAATGCACTCTTGTGCAAAGAATTATTTGCTGTGTTCAGGCCATAACAGAATTTCTGTGAAGTAAGAAGTTTTTGAAAAATCTAGGATTTTCTTAATCTTTTTGACTTGATAAGACTTTCCTACTGATGTTATGTAAATATTGGTATGGTAATATACATGCAATCTATGTCATGATACATGTATGCATATTAACATTATGACATTATGCATAGACGTTGTTCTATCATACGTGCACTTTATGCCATTGTGTATGTATCTGTAATAACATTAAGTATAACATTATGCATAAAAGTTACATGCAATCTATATTATCATGCATGTATGCGTAATAATATCGTAATATATTACGTGAAAGTTGTACTATCATAAAAGCACTAGCACTCTATGCCATAATACATGTATGCAACATATCACTATGACATTATGCATAGATGTTGTATTATCATACATGCACTTAATGCCATTGTGGATCTATGAATAATAACATGATAACATCATTCATGACGTTGTACCATGATATAAGCTTTCAATGCCATACTACACATATGCATAATAACATAATGTGTAATATTACGCATAAAAGTTACATGCACTCTATGTCATGAATGCGTGTATGCATAATGACACTTTGACATTATGCATAGAAGTTGCAGTATCATACGCATCCTTTATGCCATAATATAAGTATGTATAATAACTTCATGACATTATGAGGAAAGCTGTACATATAATCACACATGCACGTCTTTATGCTTACATTGTAGGTGATGGTGTGCTGTACTTACTTACAAACAGTGTACTTCGCGTATGGCTTACCTAATGTGACTTAAGTAGGTACCTGTACCGAACCTCGTCCGCAGGAGCGGATGGAAAAGGCACCTCGTCCGTGAGAGCGGACGTCGAAGGCTCCTGTGCAAGGCCCATCATCCACAACTAGGTACCTACGAGACTTACCGTGCAAATACCTTCGTCTGAGGTTCGGACGGTTACCGTAAAGAAAGTTAAATAACGAACTCAGAGTATAAGAGAAGAGATGTTTATTCGTGAACAAACACAGTGGAGAATGATTTTTCTACAGCGCGTAGGCTGTATTTATAATAGTTACCCCACCGCCACGCGTGCGCGAGCAACCGCAGCATTGCCAACCTACATTTTAGCAATTTGCGAAGTCACTCGAACATGCGCGGCAGTGTAGGCATGAAATATGCCTGCAACATCATAACATAGGGTGAATGCACCATCTATGGCCACTAACGATTTTGGTTTCTTTTAGTGTTGATTATAAATAGAGGAACGAATTTTAAACGAACGGTTTTTTTTAATATGATCAAGTAGGAGTTAAGGATGAGAAATATGAATCATTTATGATTGTAAATAGCTTATTTAAATTACTGAATATTATTTTTAGTGGAAGTATGAAAAACACCCATTTTTGACCTTTTTATCCATCTATGGTTCACTAAATGTTCCATCTTTGGCCACATTGGCATTTCACTTTTAATGCAGTAAAAAATAAAAAGAAAGAGCTGTAAATTCAAAAACACTTTAATTAAATCATAGTATTACAGTCATGACAATTGACAAATGTAGGTTGTATTAGCACTGGTCAACCCTACATATTCCTCATGGTACTATTTTCTGCATTTTGTACACATTCGCATTTCTAATTTTTCTACCGATCCGCATGCGTGACAGAACCAAGCTTCCTCCACGCATTTAAAATAAAAACGGGTTTAGTAAAGAAGTTGAAAAAATTGGCTCCCTACCTAAGCTTTCGAATGCATTTAATGTTTTGGGTACTGAAAGAAGAGATGATGCCATCATAGGCAAAGATGATTCGATCTAAGATATGGATGCATTGGTCGCAAGTAGACATGGCTCTGTGGTGAGTAATGGTATATCAAGAGCAATTTCTTGGCTTATATTTGTAATATAAATTCACATATTCGAGTCGACGTGGTTAATGGTATGGGTTCACGATCTGGAGGAGTGCGTGGTGTGTGTATTTCTTCATTTAATATCTCATCGTAAATGAGATCAGTAGAATCCAATTTGGGAAAACCAAATTCATGAGCATCATCAAAAATTTCGTTTTTATCTTCATTTGTTTCATTTTGATCTTCACTGAACTCCAAATTTATATTTTCAGACTAAAAATGTTCGGGATTTTAATGGCTTTTTTTTTCGATATTTTTTTTCTTCGACCATAATTTTAACCACTTATCACACTGAGTGAGAAAACATTGAGAAAACGGGAAAATAATTGTCGGCCAAAGATGGAACCAACATGTTTCCATAAATGGCCATAATGTGACCAATTGACCATAGATGGAAAAACGCAAAATTTTGTGTTCCTATTTTCGCCATGGGTTAAATAAATAAGAGAATGCTTGAAATTGTTCCAATTTTTGGTTTTTCCTACTCTTAAAAGGGTAAACTTTCATTAAAAAATTGCAAACCAAAATATTTTCCTCAAAAAACCATTTTTTGTGCCTTAAAAATCGATCATGTTTCTTAAGCATTTCGTTAAGAACAGCTGATCATTTGACACGTGCTTCATAAATGAATTTTTGAAACGACAAATTACTGATTGGGCATCAAAGAAAAACTTCTTAAATATCTAGCAGTGTATCCTCTTTCAATACCAAACTTTTCGCTGTTTGAAGATGCAGTCAGGCTTAGATAATGAAGTTTTTTTTACAAAAGTGGGCAAAGATGGAGGAGTAGCCATAGATGCAGCGTTCACCCTATGTACACAATGCACTCTTAGCCTCCTATCATGCTCTGACTTTATGATTAATGTTTCGTGGTATTTTACGAGCAGTATGTAACACTGTAGATATGTAACAAACATATGCATATTTCAACATATTACTCATCACTCCATCATATATTCGATTTTGAAACTTTCGTCAGACTTTCTCTCATCCACATTCCATCCTCAAAATTTGAGTTAACATTAATACAATAAACACCATCTCATCATCCAGTTATTTTCCACTTAAAAAAACTAATAACTCGCTTCGCGTAGCGCAGTGAACGCCAAGTTTACGCGAGATCCATGTATGATGCGTTTTTATACGCAGAACAGCGACGAAAAGCGGACCATCTGTTTCACTCGGAGTTGTGGTTTCGCAATCTCAAATGTCAGCTGGAAACTGCGAGTAAGTTTCTAGCGTGCCACGTAACCTTATCGAGCTGACTCGGTTGACGTTTTGATTTAAAGGGGGATCGCACGCCTGTTTGTTTTCGCTTATCAGCTGGGAATTTCGATAATCGAGAATAATCGTTGTATCGAACAAAATGGATATTTTCTTTTTGTGAAAGCGCCCCAAATGGCGTATACGAGGAAAAATTAGTTACACTTTGTAATATCGAATAATTGTCGCTGATAAATAAGGGTTTCTTTTCGAAACGCTCCGAAATCGTGAATGGAAAAAATTACATTCCGATTTGGCGCTTCCGGGTGCGCAAGAATTACACTCGGTGATAACAAGGCCGCGACGAATTTCTTTCTTGAAATTAAAACGAGAATGGAATAAATAAACATTAGGTTCAACTAATTCATAACGATATAAAATACTGTGAAGTTGAAATTATAATTTCATTCTGGCGCCTTTGTTTCATTTTGTTTACGTTGGCGGCAATTATTTTCCAAACATAAAGTTGACAAAGAGTAGTTCGCGGTAATAACTGCAATTTATCGTTCGCTTTTGTCGCGCAAAATTGTATATTTTTGCCTTTTTATTATGCTCATCACACCTAGAATCTGGGCACGCTTATAATTTTATTTCGCCCAGAAATAAGATTGTATTTATAACGTTGAGGTTTCCGTTTTCCTCTTTTTAGCGAATCGCGTTGTGGCCGATGTTCGAATTCCAAAACTTTTCCAACTAATATTATACGACGGAATCGAGAAGAAAGAGAAACAGCTTTTACATAATGTTATCTCTTAAAGTTTACAACTTCATTAAGATGAGCGATATTTGGAACGGATGATTTTTTTCGGTTGCCGATCGTGTTGATGAATCGACATTTTGTCGGCATAGGGTTTGTCGGCTAGAGGCTTTTGCGAGGCCATTTTTATGCGCCGCGTAAATTTGTAACTCAGATATGGAACATCTAAAAGCACTTAAAAATTTTCAAATAAATCAACCGTTTCGAATAACAAATCTTCTTTTACTACTTTGGCTCGCGTAATTCGCCGTGTTTTTCGCGACTACTCTCCCCAACCGTACCCGATCGGTGTTGCGGTTTCGGATAAAACACGAGCTGGAGCTTTTTAGTTTTTCTTCGTATACAAGTAACGAGATGCATCGGAGCGTTAACCGTATTCTATGATGAAAGGAAAATTTTCTTTAGAGCGGGAAGGTATAACGGAGTGTGACAAAAACAAGATCTGTACATTCTACGAGTCTCTGGTCTGTACGTGGTACTGTCACTGAAACGTTTGTTATTTCGAGTTTCGTAAAGCGGTGTTTTATTACTTGTAAAGATGCTTTAAGAAGAAAGACTCATCTGCAAGGCTATACCTCCGTAAAAACAAATTAAATCACTCAAGAAACAGAAGCATGCATTGACCTATCGGTAGGAAATACCAATTCTCAGTGGGAATGGAAAACAGGATTCTACGGTATAAAATCATCATGATTAATGAAACTTTTATAGACCTTTCACTCATCTTATAGCAATAGTCGCAAAAAGCAAATATTGAAGTCCTAAGTATAATAACTAACTCTCGTAGGTACCTATGTTAAAAATTAAATTATTAGAAGCAGTTTCCTTCTTCTTACTGCCTAAAAATAAACCTCCAAATTCTCTGAAAGGTACGGTGAAAGACAGGCTGAGTCACCTGAAGGATAACATCCCCTTCCCGAATTAATTAGAGCATACTCATCGATTTTTTTATATATTATTTCTTGCCAAACTATACTTGAGAAACATTAAATTTTGTAATTATGATGAGGCGAGCTGTGATGTAATGATATCTACGTATGTTATGTTACTTGAAAATTCAGTATCTTTTTTGGGTTGTGTCTAACTCTCAATAGCGTAACTGAATGCTTTGTAGCTCAGTATTTTTCATCTGAATTTTCAAATTCAATAAAAACAATATTTACTTAAGTATATTAGTCCAGTCAAATTAGGTTTATAACCGGGACAAATTGGGAGCCAAAATTTTTCTGCAGAATCTTGTAGCCAATAGTATCCATAACTACCACCAACTTTTCCCCAAAAATCCCCCTGTTGCTTCTCCCCCAAAATCTACATTTGTGCCCCCCAAACCAGTTTTTTGCCCATAACACACATCCTCATCTAGATACAGAAAAAAAGTCAAGTTAAAAAATGAAGCTGATGAAATTTCCCATAAAAAATATTATTACATATTTTTTGCCCAATTTGATAGAATAGTGAGAAAAAGCCCTTGAAACGCGCTACTTTCATTGCGTATAGGGCCATAGCGCGACGTTTGAGATACCTTACCGCGTTACGTTAATGTTTCATGTTCTCATCGCGCAAATGACTACTGAGGTGAACAAATTTTGGTTTTTCTCGAAAATCGATCAGGAATAGCGGTTGATAGTTGTAAAATAATCTCAAAAGTATACCCAAAAAATTTAAGTTTTTCAAGTTAATATCTATACCCTGAATAATCAGGTCAAAGTTAGAAAATTTTATGATGCATCAAAAATTGTTCAAAAAAATTTATTTTCAACAATTTTTAAATTTTTTGTGTGCAAGGGCGATATTTTGCCTTCTGAATTTCAGAAAAATAATTATTTACCTATTTTTTCAATAATCAGGGGCTTTCAAACTATTTCTAATGTATATGAAAAATCCCTATTTTTCCTGTATTGTTTTGCATTATATTTTATACTACTCATAACTATACTACAAATAGATCAATTTTCTAAAAAACCAAAATTTTCCCATGCCAGTAGTCTATTTGCACGATGAGAACATTAAACATTAGCGTAACGTGGTAGAGTATATCGAACGTCGCGCTATGGCCCTAAGTGCAATGAAAGTGGCCCGTTTCAAGAGCGTTTTCTCACGATTGTATCAACTTGAGCAAAAAAAGTGTAATAATATTTTTTGTTGGAAATTTGTTCAGCTTCATTTCTTCACTCGGCTTTTTTTCTGTATCTAGATTAGAACGCATGTTATTGGCAAAAAACAAGTTTTGGGGGCACAAATGTGGATTTTGGGGGAGAAGCAACGATGCGATTTCTGGGGAAAAGTTAGGTGTTATTACAGACACCATTAGTTACAAATTTCCGCAGAAAAACTTTGGCCCCCAATTAGTCCCGGTTAACACGTGTTTTTGTCGCAATTTGACTGGACTATATCTAATTTTGAAGGAGGAGAATAGGAGATCTTCATATCTTAACGTTGTAGACTATTTGTAGGGATATGTCAAAATGTTGAACTTTTTTAATAATTATATTGCTCTCATTTTGTGAGCGTACCGTGCACGGGTGTCGGGTGTGCATTGAAATATCTCAAAATTTGATGCTTACATTTTCGGATTCTTGATTGGAAGTAAAATTTGAAAATTTAACAATTTCTTCCCTCCCTCTCCCTCCCAAAAAAAGCGAGAAATCAAAGTTCAAAAACAAATTTTTTAGTACATAAATATGCTTGTACCTTCTTAAGCTTTATTTTATCATCCAATATTTTTGAAATTTAGGACT
The DNA here is from genome assembly GCA_009761765.1 of Phenacoccus solenopsis. Lineage (NCBI taxonomy): Eukaryota > Metazoa > Arthropoda > Insecta > Hemiptera > Pseudococcidae > Phenacoccus > Phenacoccus solenopsis. The sequence goes on from CM019753.1 coordinate 36,449,268, forward strand.
TCTAAACCGGTTTTAGGTTTTTCTAAAAAACATTAATTTTGGTTATTTTCAAAAATGAGCGATACATGGGTAATTTATTATTCATGTATGCGGTACTAGCTAATTTAGGCTTTTTCAGACTCAAGAGACAAATTATAATTGATTTTTATTCCACAGGGGCTCTTAAAGTTTGTGCTCTTTAATACTGAAGATCTATACGAAGTCACTTGAAAGTAGGAATGTAATGTGTTAGCAAGCTTTATGAGGTAAAAATGGAGTATATTTCCCCGTTTGGGTCTGAAAAAGCCTAAATTAAACCTATATTGTGAACATGACCAATAAATCAGCCATTTGTCGTTGATTTTTGAAAATAAGCAAACTTGCCGCTTTTTGAAAAAAATTATAGAAAAAATTAAAAAACTGTTTATATCTGCTGAATTTTGAAAAATTGCCTGCTAAAATTTTTTCAGCCTTTAGACAACAGAATATGACTTTGTAAAGTGGCCAAAAATTAGTTATTTTTTTTTTAATTTTAAAATGTTCAAATCTTTGACTTGATTTTTTGCCGAGGGGTAGGGGGTTGTCTGAAAACTCGGTCGCGATGTTTTTTTGAGTTAATTTAGCAACTAAAAGACCAGAGTATTGTAGCGACTATTGTAAGTAGGCATATAGAGTGTACACGTGTACATACTACATTATACACATACGTATAAGGAGATCTTTTACTAAAGCAAAATTTGTCGACCACGTTTTGGTAAAATAATAAAATCTCCTAAATCGCCATTCGTTGCGATTCTCCATTTGTCACCGATATAAATTCGTTGACCTTTTCACCACTCCATTCGTATTCTCGTAATGTAAAACCACATCGTAATCCTAACCAAATCATCAAATCCGATTGTAAACATTTCATCATGGTTGATTCGCGCTTCGCGTTCAACTTTAAATCTCGCATAAAAGCTCGATAAACAAAAAAAAAATCTGGCCGCGTTTAAGAGCCGTCCAAAGATATATCCTTCGTTTAATGAACCATCGGAACAGCGTATTTCGGCGTTCAAAAAATACATTTTCTATAACTGAAATTTCGCTTTATATCGTCGTCGTCGTATTTTCTTCGGTATCGCACAAGTGTGATGATATTTTCTGAAATATATGAAAAATGAAACAATAAAAAAGACGATAGGTTTTCTCCACTTTATTGGAAATTTATATGGATTCGGAATAACAAAACGCATCTAAATCAATTCCCAGATACGGCCTTATACCAAAGTCTTTCGCTTCGACATCGTTGCGCGCTAACGATGAATCAAAGAAGCTCTAATCAAATTTCAAAAGTCTACGAATATGATACTTTAAATTTAAAAGTGTATTTTTTTCGTTCGCGTCAAAAGCGGCGAAACAATGGATGCGTCGCGGTAAGCGGAAGAAAGTCAACGAGTTTAACTTCCACTTGGAAAATTACCCTTTTAAGTTTTGAAAAGCCAATACATAAAAACTAAAGCGTAGAAGATACAAAAAGACTTTCCAAAGTATATTTTGACACTAATGAGGTAAGTTTTCGAGATTGTTTATTTTTTTCTTTTTCGGTAATTTTTCTACAAGATGTTCAGAAATTTGAAAAAATAAACCAACCCGCTGAAAAAGTTTTTATTATGTGGTCAAGGGTGGAGTAAGGTTTGAAAATGTTTGGATATCTTCCCAAATTAGCTGTCTTATTATTATGCATTTTTTCAGCTTGTTTTCGAATATTTTTAATTTTCATGGTTTCAAAATTTTATTATTTTTTTAAAGCAAAGGGATCAGTTAACTGTTATTTGAATTGATTTCAAAGTGATTCATTTTTTTATAAGAATACATATTTTGTTGAAAAGAATCAAATTTATGTGAAATTGACTTTAAAAATATAATTATGCAATTTGAATATTATCTTTCTGACTAAATTAATTTTGCTGTTACATACCCATTTTCATTTTTATTCTAAAAATTATTAAAAAAATGTGTATCGTTGAGCCAGTTATTGATTTTTATTTTTTTGCATTTTTTTTTTCATATTTTTTTTTATTATTCTTTTAAATGTTTTATTTTATTATTTTATTTAATCGAGTTTTGAACGTGTTTATTGTAATTTACAATATAAATGATAAGTATTCAAAATGTTTGAAAGTTTTCATGATTAATTACAACCTTCGATTAGTTCAATAATGTAACACTATTTGTTTTTTCTTTCTGTGTAATTAAAAATGTATTTTCTCATTATGAAATATATTTTTATTCTACATTATTAATTTGCTATAGTCTTAGTTTTGATGTCTATTAGCAAATCCTTGAATTTTTAGCTGAGTTTTTGTTGAAGAAAATAGCTATTGCAGACTGCCTGATTTGAATGGATGGGTCTGTGTGAGAGAGTCTTTTATCTTTGCATTTCACGGTTTGCACTTATGAGTGCACTCCATGTTGAGAAAAGGGGAGGGGGTGCAGTCCTAATTTTTGCCAAAACTCCAACACTCTGTTTTCACTTAGGTTTTTTTTTCATTTCTTTCAAACTTATGAATCTTATCTACACGAATAATAAAGGTATGCAAATCTATGAAGCTGACTGAACTTCAAAAAATTTCTTTTTAATTTTTAAACTCGATATCAAATCTACCTAGGGATCCTACCACATTTTTTGTAAGAAACACGTTTCTCATCACTCAGAAATTTTTCAAAGAGGGGGATCTTAGATAATTTTGAAAGTTATTGACAAAATATCCAACATGTTTCTTTTTTTCTTGTTGGTTTTTTTTTTTGGAACAAATATCTTATACCTCCACACCCCCCCCCCACCACCTCTTATTCCTCCAACCTTACCATTTATTTATCCATAAAATTACACTATATTGTCCACATTTTAGCTAAAATAGCACAACATGATCTGAGCTTGATGACGTAGAAAAAATTCTCAAATTTGCTTACTACTAAGACGAAAATAATATTTCTTAACATTTTATATTTCTGCCCCTTTATGACTACGGGCAGGTAAATCATCATTACATTGATGTACTATGACTAGCCTATTACCTCCCGCTTCCCCTTATTCCAGTCATCCGCTTCTGACAATGAATGCTCTAGCGCGTCGTAGCCAAGGGTGGTGTTGTGGGTCAGAACTCCCCATGAGCTCAGATTCTTGAACCTTTGAATATTGTTAAATTGTATACTTACTTCTTCTACAATAACAGTCGTTGTATATAAATTTATACTGGAATATATTTCTTAAATTCAAATGAAAATGAAATTTTTCACAATTAATTCATTATATAACCATTCCACAAAAAAAATTCATCTTCTCAAATTATGCTCTGAAGTTAATATTGTTTTTTGAAACTTATGAGATGTTTGGAAGATAGACTCACTAAATGGATACAAGATAAAATAATGTTCTATCCCTTACGATTCTTGTTGTTGGCTAAATTCATAGGCCCATCATATCGAAGAATTACGAGTGCTCTTCTCCTAATAAAAGACTAATGACGCGTAGATACTTCTCTATTGGCGGAATTAGCGCGATTCGTAAACTAAAGCGTAAAATGTGGAAGGGAAGTTGAAAAGTTCACTTAAATATAGTAAAAAGCCTAATAAGAATTTACCCTTCTTCGTATTCCAAGCCACGAATGGATGTGCACGAAGACTTTGCGACTACCCTGTAAACGATGTGGAAGAGAAACTGTTTTTATTAATTTTCTCATCGTTAAGAAAGCTAAAAGCGGAAAAAAGCGAATAAGCGAAGGATGGAAACAGTTTGGTATGGAGAAAGCGGCGATGGCGCTGATACGGAAGGCGAATCGGAAGTGTAATTTGAGCGTTCGGCGTGGTGGCGCAGTGGCGCTAGGCGCGGCATTTGTGCAAATAAAAACAAATACAAGCGAACCGCTCGACGGTTATTAATATTTTAGTCTGTACACGAAAACGTGACCACCTTAAAAATGTACACGGTTCGAGAGACTTGTGGGGATACGGTGGCGAACAAAAGACCAGGGAAAACACGAAGAAAACAAAAGAAAAGGGAAAAAAACACGCCGCCGTAAGACTTTCACGGCTTATATTTCACGCGAAAATAAGAATTCCGCTCAAGGGTACGATAAATAATGCAAATAACATTGGCCTAAATAACTAGCGTGTTTGCGAGACGAGTGATATGTTGTCCGTATCTTAACCGTGATCCCTGCGGTACCGAGTTGCCGAGCGTTTGTTTGGAATTTTTACACTAGCGTCGTGTCGATATAAGCTCGAACAAAAAATAAATTTTATCGCCTCGGAAAGCGACGCGGCGGCAATTTATATGAAATTTGAATGCTCGCGTTAACGCCGACCGTATCTTTTACCCTGCACGGTTATTCATTTTTATGGTAATGCATCGATGTTATACCGATGTGATTGCATGCGCGGTGTGAAAAATTACCGCATAATTAAGGTACGGCTTTTGCGAGAGCACTTTGCCATAGTCGATGGCAGCGCGCGTCTCGTTCAAATGCATTTCCGGTATAAAGAGAAGCTTTTACCGAGCGCGATTTTCCGTCGTCGACGATTTAATGGGGTACTCGAAAGGCAGTGACGATGAATTCGCCCGCGCGCCCATCCTGGTCCTAATGACAAGCAGAATTTTACATTAAGCCGTCAAAAAATTTGTTAGAAAAACGATGATATATTATTTTCATAACCAGGTAACAAATACGCGATTACAAAATTGATTGCTTCCATTTCCAATTCCAACGGAAAAGTAATTTTACCGCTTCGCCCGCCTATCGTTAAACACCATTTTCCGCTCGCCACCGCCCAACTGCTTTCGCAAAATTCAAAATAAGCCGGTGATTAATGACGAATCCTCGCCCAAATGTAATCGTTACCATCGTTCAAAGGAGCTCTCCTCTGAACGAAAGTTTAAATGGGAGTTCGAATGAAAGTACGGTTTTTTTTTCTCGCTCCTTCCCTTTTTCTCTCCCACTTTTCTGTCTGCGTAGGTTATCAGAGAGGGAATACGATTTTGGTTGAAGTATTTAATTTATCGCTAGGTGTACGCCTAATGATACAATTTTTCTTATCGGTGTTATAAGCGCTATTTCGATATCTCATATTTCCAAATTATTGCCTAAATTTATTATATTTAGACAAGCTATTGATAAGGGTACATATTTCTCCGAAAGGAGTACTCTGCTATTCGATAAAGCCAAGTTTATTCGGGCAAAGAGGGTGAGGTGGTGTGAAGGTAAACGGAGATATTTGTCTGATGAATTACCTAGTAGTTTGCATGGATAACTGTATCGTCACAAGGCATCCAAGAGACAGGGTTGAAATACACCCTGTCTCGTACTCAGACTTTGCAAAGAAGTCTATAAGACGTTCTGAATATTTTTAAAACTAATCTACATTCATAATGATGTAAAGATAGTCAGTTTGAGGGAGTGAGAAAGAAAAAAAAATTAAAAAAAAATATTCAAATAAAAAACAGTTAAGTACGAAACAATATGAAAAAAAAATTATAAAAATTTTCTCATACGACAGATTTTCTTATCACTCTTACGACACCTAATCAAAGGCCACTAATGAAAACCTCGCAATGAATCAGTTCGACATCTGCCTATCCATAGCGTGAAAATAGGTCGACGAAGCCCTCATATGGTCTGTTGGCAGAGTTGGCTTGTAGAATATACACTTATTCTACATATATGTAGAATATGTAGAATAAATGTAGAATAAGTCTTTACACTGTCTTTATAGTCGAAAATTTCACGTATTTTCTAAAAATGAAACAAAAAATTAAAAAAAAAAGATCAATATCGACACCTATTTCTAATTAGATAAAAAAATGAAAAATGAAATAGGTTTATTGTAAAATGAAATGAAATGAAACTTTGATGTAATTATGATTACTTATCGGTGAGTTTTCAACCTTGTTTCAGCTGTGTTGGCCAGTTGTTTATTGCACAATAAACAGAGTGCTGTATACTTTTTCTGACATATTACCAAACGGTAATCCAGCGCTTCGAATAAATCACTCTGTTCTCTGGTCATTTTTCAAAAAATGGAAATAAAATCATCTTCGAACTTCAATCAGTAAACTTATCACTCAGTCAATCATTCATTCATTTCGCTCCAAAAAAATCCAAAATTGGTTTTTTTTTGGCTTTCAGCTATATTCTACATATTCTACATTTATTTTACATATTTTACATATTCTACGTTTATTCTACATATTCTACACTTATTTGACGTGTAAATGTAGAAAAAGTTTTTTTTTTTCGTGTAAAATGCCATCCCTGTCTGTTGGTATGACAATCGTTTTTATGTTGACAGGTTTTTGTGATTTACTAAATAATCCGTGTGCTTTCTGCGCTATGCTGAACTCACCACGTACCCTATCCACGCACACGAAGAACTTCAAGAAGAACTTCTTCCTCAATATTATCACCGGTTCGCGTGTCACCCATTTATCTACGATCTCCACCTCCCTCGTCAAACTACGCTTGCGATTAAATAGAAGTGTGATTTCGTCAAAACCATTAAACATGAGTGTATGATTCTGGATATATGATATGAGAGCATAGTTATAAACAGTTTTCATAATGCCTTCTTTACAGGGGCGTACCGAGGACATTCTTCAGGGGGGGGGGGGGAGAAAACCAAAAATTGCCAACTTATACCATGAAATTTTACCAACTGTTGACCTTTTTTTGCTCCGCGAATAAGATGTTAAATAAGATGTTACAGTCTTCTTGTTAGTCTTCAAAAAATGATGTAAAAATAGCTGTAATAATACTGCGCAAGTGGTCAAATTTAACAACTTTACGCTAAAACTCCAAATTTACCAACTTTTCAAAAGCCAAGGGGGGGGAAGCTCCCCCCTCCCCCCTTTCGGTACGTCCCTGCTTCTTTATTCCGAATGGTATATACCTGAACGGATGCCTGTTAGTGAGATGTCAATACATTCAATGGCACTGAGTTTTTTGATGATCCGGCATATTACTAACGCCATTCGTTCATCGGCCAATGTTACGGTCTCCCTGCACGCTCTTCAGGCATATTGAAACTCATAATACACTATATCCTCTTTTTTGACATACACGTAGTGATAGACCTGAACCGTCTGAGTGTTATTAGCTAATCACCTTAATTCCTCATTGGATAAGAGACACGCGTCGGAGACATACCATGCCAAATGAAACTCATACTTGACAGGATGGGTAGGCGTAATATTCGTTGATGATTCACTGGCTGGTACTGAAATATTTGTCAGTATTTTTGTGGAAATAGTTGTGATCCCCTGGGACAATGCAATGCTAATATCCAAAATACCTGTCTGCTTCAGCTCGAAATCGACAAATTTTTTTCCATCGTAACTTCGTAGTCTATTTTTTAACTCCTTTAAACGGACCACCAATTCCGCCTTAATTTCGGCGACACTGTTAAGCACTTTGTTAGCAATACCTTGAGTTATGTTAGCGACGACCGGTTGGATCTTCTCATTGGTGGAATTAAGACCCTTTACTTCCAGTTCCGATTTACCTTCAGCATTTGTTTTCACTGAGGTTGTTTCTGGTGGTAGCTGAGGCCATGTCTCCGATTGTAACGGATCACTAATAATACATTCTTCGAAGGTATAACTATCGAGGTCTTCATTCTTGTCAATTATCGCAAAGTTATAAAAGCGAGGGTGTGAAAAATTAATCCCTAATCCCTTCTGGTTCGTTGCTCTTAATTAGTGACTAGTACGATGGTGATGTGCTTGATCACATTTGGCATATAAGAATACGCGGCTCGGAGATAGGAGAACCATCGCTCTCATGTGCAGGTACCTATTTGGACTCCGCGATGGAGGCAGCTCCCGAAGGCAGATGCTTACTCAAGGAGAGTCCAAGAGCTTAAGGAGTGGAGACACCTGAAAAAAACCTCAAATGAAATTTGATAGATAAGGAGTCATTGTTTCACTTCTGATAACATTCTTGTAGGTTCTAGAATTAAATTCCCCTTTCGTATAAATCAGGAAAAAGATTTCAACTTTCATTATTTCAAATTTCAAGAAGTTTTTTTGAATAGTTGTCTTAAGACAAAAGCTGCAAAAATATCATTATTTTAGTATTCTGAATTTTGCCTCACATAAGAATTACATACAGTGCCTACAAAATTTGGCAATACTAAAAAACTAACCGTGTATTTGGGATGAACTCTACAAAGTGACGAAAAATGTGTATGTAGCCCCTTCAGTTATTAGGATAGGCGAACTATCATGCATGAGTGTTACATAAGTAGCACTACACGCGGTATGAAGGAGCTCATATGAAGGGGAAACACCTTATGTTTGGTAGATGCATTGCAACATAAAAGAACTTAAATCTCATTGTATAATGAACGGTTTTCTCGGAACTTCGAAATTTGAAGTTGACTCTGCACCAGTTTTTGAAAAATCGTACGCAAGATCTCTCCAATTGAACAAATATTTCCTGAAAAAAATTTGGATAAAAATGGCTGAAAAAGAGTCAGTGTTTCACTTGTAATGACTGTTTTTCTAGTTAGTGGAATTTATTATATTTATCTTGCCTTTAAATGAAGAAAAGGTTTCAACTTTCATTAGGTATTTGAAATTTCAAAAAATTTTATCAAATAATTAGTAATGACAAGAGCGACAAAAATATCAATATTTTAGTGCTCTAAATTCCCTCCCCCCCAACAAAAATTACGTATATTCAGTGCCTGTTAAGTTTGATTATACCAAACAAAAGCACCGTTTACACATAATAGTATACCCTTGATCCACAAATACCTTGAAGGCAAATAAATTGCCTAATTGAGCACTTGAAGTTAGTTCAGCTGTAGGTTAAGCAACTTCTTCTGCTTTAGTGATAAAGTAGTTTACTGCTATCACTAGTGCCTTCAAAAAATGAAGGGTCGTTTCCAGTGGAAATGTTCGGAATTACAATTGAGGAACTGAAAACTCTTTGACCAAAGAACGAAGATTAAATTGGTCAGCGTAGTGGAAAATTTTTCATTTATTCGGGTACAAATTAATTACAACTATAATGCATACAAATTTCAATTATATGGACAACTTCCTCGTATATTAAAAACAATCTGTCATTCATTAGCACTTTTTTTTATCATTCGTCTATTTAATAATTAAAGTAGTTCTAATTTTTTCTACTTATAAAACCAATTATTACCACTGAACTGACATGCAAAGTGTAAATCAAATCGTGTCACCACGATACCAAATTACGTTTGACACCTAAAATAGGTAATAAAGGCGGACGATACGAACGTATACGACAAACGAGAACGCTTCGGGTGTCCAGTATTGTTTTCTCGTTGATTTAACCGGGCCGGAATTTTCACGAGACGTACAATTCAATTACGAAAGAGTAGAAAAGTTAGCGAAACTATTGTCATTAGGAGGAATGTGTTTCTTTAAACGTTTTCTTCGGCCAAAAGAACAGGAAGGAATTTGCCCCGCTAAGATTTTTCAGTCCCGTTTTGGAGTACGTGTTTTTTCCCACTTCTATCAATTCGAATGGTGGAGCGGTAAACTAAATAATACGGGTCCGGAAGCGCAATAGAATGAAACGAAAGAAAAGAAATATTTTTATAATAGACGACAGACGGCTTGTCAAACAAAATGTTAAACCAAAATGCGTACCGTTAGCGAAGTACCGCGTATAGGGTGGATATAAAGTCACCTTAATCAGAACGCTATACTCGATGTTCTATTTAATGCCGCGTCAAAAATTTTGATCGATCGCGCGTCATTGCGTATTTCCTCCTTTATACGAGGTTTTTCGTATTTTTTTTCTTTTTTTTTTTTTTTACTGCGAGTTAATATTTAATTTTAAAACGTTGCTCGATCGAGTGGAAAACCCCAACCAGTTAGAGTACTATACATTTTTCAATTCAAGGATAAAACATGACGTACTCGATATAAATTATTTCAAACAGGGTAACACACGCGGGATCCTTTTTTGTAAGCCGATCGAGGGTCGTTGTTGGTTCATCCAAGACAGGTAGCTCGTCCAAGCAGGATGCAAATCACGCCCCTTTGATGGTACTATTGTGGTTTTGCGTATCGTCCGATTGTATCTTCCATTGTTCTGAATTTTCGATAGTATTCTTACTATTGAATGACCAGTTTAGGTGAATTATTGAAAATACAAGTAATAAATATCGGAATATAGGGAATCGAATTTCTACTACGATAGGACATAACCAGCATCCGGTTTAAAAATTTTCGTTTATTTGGAAACTCGATAACCTTTCAATCAATGCTTAACCGCGAGTATTGATGGTGGGTGCATTGTACGTTGAATTTTGGTCGTGTTTTTGTGGTAAACTTATTTTACTCGTATTTAGCCTCTTAGCACTTTTTACGCTCGTTGGAACGCGCTGATGCAGAGCCAATGATTCAGCCATTTGTCGTTCATATTTGAACATAATGAAAATTGTTGCTTTTTGAAAAAAAAAAGTCAATAACAGTTTAGACCTTTTAAATTTTTAGATGACAAATTATACCTTCGAGACGTAAAAAAGTTTTAATTGTTCAAAATTCATTTTTTTTGAAAACCTGAAATTTTTTAGACTTTATCTTCATTTTTTTCGAGGCTGGGAAGGAAAGAATTTAAATATTAAGTGACGGGCTGAAATGTTCATGATGTCACTCTATGTTCATTTAGCAACTGTTATCACTTTGATCTCTTCACTTGATGCTACACGAGCGCACTCTAGTAGGTCTTAGAAATCCTTATAAGTAGTCCTCTGATGTATGCAGAATCATGTTTTCTATCTTTAGTGCGAAAGAAAATTTAATTTGGGTAGGTACCTCTTGGACAAAAAATAATGTGCTTATATTTTATTGCGTTTTTCTTTCAGTTATGTATCATAGAGCTCCTTATAATGGAGGGGGAGGGGAGTGATGCCACGGCAACTTCGTATTTCTAGGAAATACGTCACTAAAAAACAGTTTCTTTGTTAAATTTTAAAGATCAAGCATAATTATTGACATAAAAAAATGAACCAATAAGTATATGTTTGGCAAAATTTGTCTCCTTTATGAATTCGTACAATTGACAATTGTGTACAAATTTTATTTGATCTGAGTGTCAAAAGTTGAATTTTTTAAATTTAAAGAGTTTTCAGGTGTTTTGAAAAATTCCATAACTTCTCTATTGTGAGAATGAATTCAGCTTGAATATTGATTATTCAGAGAATCAGAACAAAGTAGCCAGATTATCATTATTATCGTTTGTTTTATTTATTTATGTATTTGAAGGGATGATGATTTGAAGTTTGAAGAAATGTATGAACGAATTGCAAATAAATAAATGAATAAATAAACGAACGAACGAACAAACAAACATCTAATCAGTTAATCAAATAAACAAGTAAATAAATAAACAAACAAACAAACAAAGAAACAAACAAATAAATAAACATATAAATAAATAAACAAATAAATAAACATATAAATAAATAAACAAACAAACAAAGAAACAAATGAGTAAACAAACAAATAAATAATAAACAAACAAACACGCGAACGAACAAGCAAACAAACGAATAAATAAATAATCAGTCAAACAAACAAACAAACAAATAAGTAAATAAATAAATAAGTAAATGAATAAATAAGTAAATAAAAAATATCCACATGAACAGCAACTCAAATTCAGGAGTACTGTGCTCATCTCGTTCTTATTGAATAGGCAACTTATAAGACATATCTGTCATATAATTGGTCTAAAAAATGAAGTCAGGAATACCAACATACCCTATTAAATTACTTTTTTTGATAAGAGCAAACAATTGTCTTTCATAACACATGCTATTTCGTTAATAAACACTTAACGCTGCGAACTCGGTAAATTTTCTTCTAGGTAAAAATAAGATGAACTTGTTAAAATTTCAACTTGATATTTCTTTTTAAAACAATTGAAAAAACTCGACCAATCATTAATCAGCCCTCCCAATGCCCAAAGTGCGTAATACTATTACATATAAGATTAGTATCGAACTTCGCAATTATATCGAGCCCACAATGTTATTGGAATCTCCCTCGAAATATATTTCATTCGACCCCTAAATTGTCTGTACATCTGCGATATTTATGTAATTACTTACCGGTACACACCTTTTTGTATGAGACAGAGAAACGATAATAACGTACACGTGATAAATTGGTTGAATAAATTGAAGTTGTGTGTAGGAAGACGGGACGCGAGGCAACGATGCGACGTTATAAGTATACGATAAAGATATCACGCTACAATTTCAAAAGGTAAGAAATGGAAGCAGCTTGATTCAAATTTCTAAATCGTAATTCGATTGAACTATTCGAATGATATCACTCTATGACACGTATCCAGCATGGTGTCCTACTTTTTCAACGTGATTTAATTTTCATCCTATCCTCAACGAAGGTGTATAGTTGAAAAAAGCAGCGAAAATAGCGCGGTGATAGATGCGCGAACGTAATCGAAACAATATCAGTTCATTTGTCTGCACAGGTAATACGCTTTTTATATACTCGACGCTTCGTTTGAACGTTGATTATTCGCCACGGAGTCGAGGTATGAATATGAAATAAAGACATTTATACTGGGGTTTTTAAGCTGAGCTGAGACACGCCTGCGAAATTTCATTTTGTAAATAATACCGTCGTTGCGTCGCTGTATTAAAATTGTGTATCCGGCGGAAGATAAGCTGCGTCTGGGAAGCGTCTCAGGTCCGAGTATAATATTTAATTAAATCGTCGTTGTACGCGATGTAAGTTTTTAATTAAACTTACGCGAAATACAGCTCTTTGTAATGGCTCGTCGGCTAAAAGAGGCGAAAATGTTGTTTAAAAAATCCCTACCTAATGTAATTACGCGGCAGCGTTACGTTTACAATTACGTTGTATACCTAGAGAAAGACACGTGATTGCCAGACATTTACGCTCGTTAAAGGTGAAATGGAATCGGGGGGAAAAGCATATGCGAGTGCTTTTTTACAAGCATATGTTTTTTCACCATTCTATCGCTAGTACTTTACACAAATAGCCTGAGCGAACAAAACTACTATGGTTCGCTCGTCACACTTGTAACGCGTGAAATTCTTTCATTAATGCCGTATCACTGACGTACGATACCTCTGGAAGAGGATACGGTGGAATTGAAATTCTGGACCCTATGCTCGGATGGAGGACATGTGTTTTCTCTATGGGCTGTAATTTGGCCGCGTACAGCCTTTATGACTAAGAGTTGTAATGAGTTACTAATTGGATTTGCATTCGGGCTAAATTTTACCACAGTGGTAGAGGAAGTGCGACGACTAAATTGGCTTACTCTTTTGTTAACGTTTGTATTCTCCAATTTCAACTGCTATGTAACATTTGAAAAGACACGGATCGGTTGGCCCCTCAGCATGTCTTTTTTCATTACGCCTTTTTCCTTTAGGGGACGTTTAATTTCATCAAAAGCGTTTCTGGTTTTTTTTTTCAGGCTCCTCTCTTGTGGTCAAATCTTAGTGGTTTTATGTTTCAAGGGTTGTTACCGGGTACAGGGTGTTGGAAAGAAAAGTATACTCGTTGGGGGAATGACGTTGCGTTGTTAATTTAATTTCTTTTTCGTCGAGCGCCATTACTGCGAATTTTTTGCATTCTTCGACAACGTCGGCCGATTTTGAGCGACGGAGCTCTATTTAAATGTTAATGGGCACGTGGATTTATGAGGGGAAGTTGTTTGCACCGAAGGATGTTTGATTTTCCGAACATTCCGTCGAATCTAGTGCAGTTTTGTCGATGGTTTTGTGTTCGAAATGGGGTGATCGTGTTCGAACGTTGATAACATAGGTAACTAAGTTAAACCACTTTATCGAGAATTGGCGTGGTTTTTAATTTTACACCGAACACGAATGTTCCTTCGAGGTGATTTTTTCGCAATGGGTATTTGTGTTGTCAGAGTTTTTCATTATTAAAAAAGGTGAAATATTAAGGGTGTAGCTGAAGAGATGATAAATACGAAATCCATTAAATGTATTTCGAAGGAAAAATTATCATTCTTTTTTCAAAGAAATTTTTTATGTAATTTTACTATTGTTGTTTTTTTGTTTTTTTATTGAAAAAAATATTTATGTATTGTTATTTATTTATTTTTCTGATTTTTTGTTTCAGGTATGTACTTACAGTAAATGAAATGGATTTATTAGAATTGTTCTCATCATCGTGAGTTACCCAGATGCAAACCTATTATTGTTATTATTGCCTATATTATTCATTCTTTAACAAGTCGACATCGAGAAATCGAGATGAAATAAAATCGTGAAATTTCTCATTATGACCAAAGGTGTGTGCCTTCAGTTCTACAGTGATTTTTTTATTCTTCATTTTTTTTTCAGCATTATAGTGCCTTTGTTTTAAAGTTTTGGAGTTTTTTCTACATATGATGTATAATGTTTTGATGTATATTGGTGTGTGGAGTTATTCTCAAACAGTGTCTTGTTTAAAATTACCAAATAGTTGATATGTACCTAAAATAGTGTTGGGGTTATTTCCGCTCGTTACATTTTTAATTGAAAAAAATAAAAAAATAAATAAATAATAAAACTCTTGGGGGTTACACATACACACCCACCCCCACCACCCCTTCACCGATTATTTATTTACTGCATGAGATAAACTTACTTTCTAATGATTGAGTTAACTGCCTTGTTATTTTTCATTCATAGTATTAATGAAATACGTGTTTTGAAGCACATAAAAATGTGTGCTCGGTGTTATATTGGATATTGAACACGAATGTCCGCTGGAAGTATTACTACAACTTCATAAGTAGACTCGCAATTTGTATCTAAATATTCTTACGCAATAAAGTACATATATATCTGCACCCACGAAAACTATAGTTTATTTACTTAATCCATGAAAAATATTGCTAGTCATTAATTAATACTTTGGTATGGTAAACATAAGCAAAGAACATATAATAGTACCTATTCCAGTTATCTTTCAAAATATTAGAAAGAACGGTATGTATATTTGGTTTCGGATTTGATACTTGTGATAGATTTTATTAGTTTTGAATAATTTTCAATTTTCATAGACTTTTCAGAAGATTAATTTTTTTTGTTTTTGTTTTTTTCTACCAATTTATTCAAAACTTAAAATGCAGTTTTTGCCTAAAATTTTTTTACTGAATGTTTTCCCATCAATTTCGCTTATTGGATACGTAATAGCTTGCCCTTCGACATTTTAGAACAATGCTTTGTTTATTTTTTTTATTATTTATTTTGTGATGAAATAAAATTTTTAGATTGTTTTCAGATTTTGCAATTTTTATTATCTATCAAAAAAAATCTCGCTCATCATAGGTATATCTTTTTCTCACTAATTTATTCTATACCATTTCTTCTAATAATTTTAAATCAGTCCATAATTTTCATTTTTTTTTTTTTAATCAACTTGCTCTTGTTGATTGATATTTTTGAAATTAAATTCCCATGTCAGCTTTCCTTTATGGGAAAATTTTCAGCTTCAGAAGTGGGTGTGTGCATAAAGAGGTTAACAACATTATTTCTAAATTCAAACAAAATCCTATTAAAAATTCGGCTCCAATAATGTCGCATGGCTGCTTGACTTTTTTTTTTATTTATTGTCAATCAAAGCTAGTAAAATGGTATGTATCATAGGTTAGCTGATTTTGAAATATGTTAAACCTTCGAACTTTATGTCCGCTAGATTATGACGTCAAGAGGGTAGCACTTTGTCAATTTTGTTGAAAGCTCGTTTCATATTTTCAAACAACATAGTAGGTATTTTCTGACAAAAATAATTCAAACTGCATCAATCGAGCATGCTATCCCCTGACGTCATCATTAACTTCCTTATGTAAGTAGTAATTTCATTGGTTAACATTTGACTCATCAATATTTTGTAAATTTTTTATTGCACACTATTTCACTCTCCTCACAGTCAACATTTTTACAAAAATACACGAATGTGCTTGTGTAGATGAATGTCATTTTTATTCGATTTGGGCTGTGAATGTGCTGTAGCTGCGTGCTTAATGTGAAGGCCTAATGGGTTTCACTGATGCTGGATTGAATATTCCCACGGCTGAGATTTTTTAACAAAATGAAAATTTCTTGAAACCTACTTTCTTTATCATAGTAGATCTTTTTCGTACATTCTTATCTCGAAAAATTTTTTGTATGGAAAAACTTTAGTACTAAAAATCTCGAAAATTTGTTTTCCTTACCTCAACAGAGAACAATGACGTCATAAATAACCTTGGGCAATTTCTGCATTCTTGGTTTCATAAGTGACTCATTTTTATTGCTCTACCTATCTCAGTTTAAAATTTTGAAACAATTTTTACTTAATATTTTTAATTGATCACACTTGAAAAGTGAAAATTTTGTTCGCAATTCAATCATAAATTCCTCTAAGCTTGCTTAAAAAACAAACGCAAATAACGAAACATTTCACATTTTCACCATCTTTAATAGAGTCAGCTAATTTCTGAAACCAAAAAGGATCGTAATTTACAATAATATTCCACCATGTGATTTTCATTAAAATGCTACATCAACGAAAACATCTACCGCGACAATAACGTGAGTAAAGCAAGAGCACCGCTGCAATAGGTAGAAAAAAAGGGCGACCTAATTAATCAAAGCTTTTTACATTTTTATCGCAATAATCTTGCAACGATAGGTAATTTATGTTCGTCTGAGCGTCGATTTTTTCATACCGCTTAAAGTGTGACGTGGAGAAGACGAAGTTGGCAAGATGGCGCAATAAAGTAAATCAAACGAGGGCGCTTTCGAGCCATTTCACAGATTGATGTCGGGGATGCGTGTATACGACGAAAAAGTGGAAAAAAATATCTGTCAGACCCTTTTTTTTCGGCGCTATGCGAGATTTTTCATAATGTTAACGGTATTCTTTCCCTCACGTAATATTCGGGTAAAATGGCAAAATCAGTAGGTGGTACCTTTTAACCGCTAATTAAGTACCGACTTTCTTAGAAAGACAACTAAGTGCCGAAAAGTGGGACTCGTGGAGATGGAAAAAAACCCGACTGTCAAAATTAAACGTCGAGACTCGTCGGTTCGCCTTTTCATATATTCGCAATGAAGGGTGGCGAGATTCGAACCGTTGTCGGGCATAAATCAATGTATGATTAAGAATATAAGGGTAAATGATTGCGGCTAAATCAATCGTGTCATTGTTTTTTTTTTTTAGTCCTGTCAAAGATTTATGGGTATATTTGACGTTGGGAAATTTGTTCAACCCTTTTTAGCTGAGTTTTTAATAAAAAATGATAGTTATCGCGGCCTACCTGATTTGGAAGGAGAGGTGGGGAGGGGAGGATTTCATATTTTTGCGTTTCTGGTCATTTGTAAACATAAATGGAAAATGTCTAATATTTTTGTACGTGTATGTACATTCTTATACCGAGCGTAGCTCTGGTGGGCATCAGGGTTGAGCAGAATTTAAATCTTTCTAGAATTAAATTCCAAAAAACCTCAAATCCGGATTTTGGATTTAAATCCACTCCTGTCAGGAATTATGGATTTGATATCCTATTTTTTCAAAATTTTTTATTTTGAAATCCATAAATTTTTTTGTTACGTGATCCGGTGATCTGTGTTCAGGTTTCAGGTTCAGGCATCACTACATTTTGTTTCATACTCATATCGTCATGACATATCAAATTACCATATGAGTGATGAAATAAAAATTCAACATTACATCGTAACAGACAATACGTACGTGACAAATTAAAAAATTTATATTAATGAATTAATAAAATTACTTTTACATTTAAATTCAATTAATGATAATTCATTAAACTTTAATTATTCAATATCTTGATTCGATATAAAATTGAATAAAAATAAATAATAACATGAATAATTTTTTTTAATAATCCTTATCCTTTACCTAGATTTTAGATTTTGGATTTTAAATCCTATTATACCAATGATTTTGGTTTTTGGATTTGAAATCAATTTTTGCATCGGATTTCGGATTTTAGATTTGATATCGTTTTGTCCCGGATTTTGCCTATCCTTCTTGGTACTAATAAAAATTTCTGAAAATTTGATGAAAGACTATTTATAGAATACCACGAAAGTACTTTTTTTACTTTTTTGATTCACCTCAAAATGACGGTTCACTTAAATTTTGAGAGACGATGGAAGAGGAGTAAATTGCTCAAAAATTTGTTTTTTGAACTCATTTGAAAGAGTGCATTACGGGCACTAACATATCTAAATTTTAGCATGCCAAGTGTATTTGGAGAGTAGCTGGAGTAAAAAAGATCTTTTTGAGGAAGTTACGAGTTATGAAATTTTTCCAATCTCTTGTTTCTCCTCTTCAAATCGATCTGGAATGGTCAAACTCTGTATGTGAAATTAGTTGGATACCACAATATGACTCTTAAAATTCGGGTCAAAATTGATCCAAAATGGTGAATGACCAAAATTTGAGGAAGGCTTGATGAACTTGAAATAGCTCAGATATGACAATTATGGACTCATATGATTACTAGTAACGAGAAATATGCTACGTGCCAATTTCAGCTTTACGCGAGATTTTAGAGGAGAGGAGGGATGAAATCTAGGTGGGTGAGAATGAACGAGAAGTGGAAAATTTTTTATCATTTTTTCGTATGATAATGTGAGCCATTACCCTTAGATATTTCAAGTTTAGCCTCTGTCAAATCTTATACGTGAGGTTATTTGCCGGCCAAAATATGACAATCCATCAAAAATGAATCGAAAATTGCGAATGATCAAAATTTGAGGATGTGATAAGTTTGAGAACCTTCATACAGCTTAAATTTTAAAAATACGAGTTTTTTTGTTTATTGAGAACAAGAAGTCCTATATCTTTCAAATTGAACTTTTGGTGTTTTTAAATGGAATAAAGTGGAGTTTCGGATTCGATAATGAATGCGTGGCCTCTGATGTTGAGAAGTTTATTTGACAAAAGTATCCACGAATATAAACAAGCCCGAGTCAAAAACTCAGCTCCAGTAATGCAGCATGGCTGCTTACATTTTTTTTCAAAGTTCATATATCGCTGTATATAACAAAAATCGTGTTTATATTCATCGAGATTAATTTGGCAACTCTGCGGAGGGGTATTTACGCGGCATCCTAATTGAAGAAAAATTCTAATAATGAGTTAAGACGTAATTACGCGCATACTAAACAACCGTAGACTTCTTTCATTAAATATACCCTCAGTAGACAGTTAGGTACCAATAAGTTCGCGACGTGTTTCATTTATCAGTATGTGAACTCGTTTGTTATGTGTAGAGTAGATGGTTCATTGCGCTACCTTTTCTCGTCTAACCCTTTTACTTTCTTACACTCGGAAGCGTCTTTATTATGATTTTTCGTCGCTTTAATCACTCTCGGCGTAATATCGTCTCGTTTATTCACCGACGCGCGACTGTAGGCGACGCATTCATTGAGTATGAAATTCGTTTAATGGAATATTTCCGTATAGAAGAACGGAGTATTTTTTTCATCTTCCTCTAGCGAGAATGATTTGTCTATTAATTAGTGGCGTGAAATTATCGCGTCGTGGGTTTGAAGTGGCGACGACGTGTGGTGTTGCGAAAGCTATACGAGTCGATGGAATACGGTGGTAATTCAGCCCCTGATATTCGCACCCCAACTAATGCTCGAATATAAACCTATTAAAAACACGCGTCTTTCGTATTTTTCGACGTTACACCGAAATATATAGGATCCTTATGAAAACAAATTTTTTTTACTCGGTCGGGCATTATATAAGCTATGGACAATAAGTAGTATTAAAAAAGCTACGCTGACAATTAAGGGGGGCGCAATTCCGGCACGGTCACGTGACGCCTTTTCGCCTTATCGAGCAGGAAAAATAAATAAACAAGGAAGGCTAAAAAGCGACGACGAAGAATCATTGATAAATCTATCGGAATAGAAAAGGGTCTCGTTAAAATCAAAATAAATGCACGCGATTTCTGCCGCATCTATAAGATACCCCCGAGTTCCGGAAAAAGGACCGATGCTTTTATTCGACTCGCACCCCGCCACGGCTGACTAGCGTTACGTCCGTCGTCGAAGCTTCAATCCGTGACATCATATCCTGTTCGGCTTTACTTAGCTTTCATTATCGCTTATCTGGTATACGGCCATCTTTGTCGCGCTCGTTGAGTCACCTAGTTCGGGGAAAACATTTTCATTTTCTTTTATCCCTTTTTATGGCCTTCCGTCTGAATTCGCATTTCGTCTTGCCAACGGTATCGCTGTACGCCGGGTAAGTAAATGGAAAGCACTTCGTATATTCGCGTTTCCAATTTGGCATTTTCTCTTTCCCAAATCTTCGCTATTATTGGCATCCATTTGTAACGAATCAACTCGAAACATTTGCGAGATGTGTATTTAGGAAGCGATCGATCTTTTAAAATGCCAAATAATTGCGTCAATTCATTTGAAAATCTTATCCTGGGCTTTTACCTCGACGGCGTGCATTCGTTGATGACGTTTTAAAAAGTACCGTTTCTCGGCACTCTTCCCCGGTATAAAAAAGAATTACCGCACATGTTACTCATTTCGCTCTTTTCGGTGCTCTTCTCTTAATGAAACTCGACGACGCCATCTGCTTTTCTTCTATATACCTAAAGAGGGTGCAATTTTAGGTACCGTTAATTTCCGCGTTGCAGTTTTCATTTCAAAATTAACGAGTCACCGTGCTCGCCGGGCGCCAATTAAAATCGTATTTTTCACGGTTTCTTAGAAGTGGTTTTCGTCCGACGCTTGTCTGTTGTTTGTCGATGGCGCACGATTCCAAGTTCAGGTATAATTTGAGATAGGTTTGTGGGTCACGTTGCAAATGGATAAAAGGTCCTATGTAATGATCGGTGATGGTCTTGTAACTGTTGTATTGGGTAGTTCTGTGATGACCGATGACGCTGCATAAATGATTTTTGTCGATTACGAAGTATATTTTGTGGAATTGTTCGAAATTATATTTTGTCGATGAAGAGCTGAGTTGATTAAAAAAATCGATTTCCACTCTGTGAATTGATATAACTGTAATCTTTTGAATCTGACCAAGATCATAGATTAATCATACATTGATAGCCCACCGGTACATACGAATTTATCACTCATAAATGTGAAAAATGAGCCAGAAAGTTTTCTATTAATATCTAGAATAAAAATTGAGTTAGAGTGCTCGGGAACGTCTCATTTCAAAGAGCTTGATATTTTATACATAATTCAGTCTTGAAACATTATTGTCATCGGTGTGAGTCCAGAGTTATTTTAATAAAACTAATTCACTTTTTAGAGCGCTCTCTGTGAATGAGCTCCAGTACTAAAAATAAATTTGACTCATTGCTCGGTTTTTTGCAAGTCTCTCAAGAAAAAATACAGATGGAAAATTTACAAGTAGCTCATTTGAAAAAAATATAAAATTCTGAACATGTTTCACTTCCTATCAAAAAACAATTGTCGATGATTTACTTTTTGAAATAATTCATTGTGAAGTAAAAAAATCGCTTTTACGAATTTAATTCTAAAAGTAAGTTGACGACAGTAACTTTTTGGAAAAATTAAATTATTTTGCCTTTCAATCACTTCAGAATGAGCCATTTGCGAGCCCTCAATGTTGAATTGTTTCCAAGATATTAGCAAAAAATGATTCTAACTCTAGCGTTAGAGTGATAAAAATTTAACGTATGGCGCGCTATCTATGTATGGTTCATCAATGCCAAGATTTAACTGGATACTGTCTATCGTTACATACGTATAATTTCGATTTTGCCTTTATTCCAAAACTTTTCTTAAAATCTTACTTGAAATGAATTTCAATTTCTGATCAATTTTTAAATATTAATTCCATTTCGAAGGAAATTCTGAACATTCACTTCAACTGATCAATAAAATAAATATCTTCTTTGGGTGGTCTGCCAAACTTTAACAAAAAATAGTAACGGTAAAGACAAAGGAGGTGCATTTCCCCGGCACCCCTACTCCGGAATTGGGAAATGAAATTTAGTGCATTCGTTTGTGCTGGTTTGTGCCGTAAACCCCCGTCGTTTGTGCTACTCTCCCTCCTGAGGTATACCGAAAACAATTTGAAGGTGGTAGGGAAACGTCCGCACCCCCACCTCCGCCGATGGGGTTCAAACAGGGCGGAATCGTTTGTGCTGGTTTCATTTCCAAATTCCGGAGTGGGGGGTGCTGGGGAAATGCACCTAGACATAGGGAAAACATTTTTAGAAGAAGTTGCCTATATTACAAATTGAAGGAGCTATGAAGAGTTTAATATTGACTCGTAATTTTTGGTGAGATGAACATTTTTTTTTTTTTTTGAAATTCATTCTTGGTATTATAAATTGAAAGTAGTAGGAGTGCAAATCAAGAACAGTTTTGATTCCATTCTGGGTTCATTTTTGTCTTGGTTCCGGTTCTGATTTTTAAATGGTTTTGGGTTTTTCCGGGTTTTGGTTTTTGGTGCTAGTTTTACAGCTCTGAATGAGCTGGAGAGTTCATTTTGTTGTGGAATGCAAAAACTGTAAAGCTAAAGAAGAAAGATCACGAATCTGGAACCCTATCATTTTGTTCAGGTTTTGCTTCCTGCTCTGAATTTTTTTTACTTTATGGTTCCGGGTTATTTTTATTTTGATTCCAGTTCTGGTTTTGTTTTCCTAGCTCTAGTTCTTGTTTTAGTATCGATTTCACAGCACTGAAAAGTGAGGGCATAAATATGAAATTTTGCTCATTTGAGGGAAAAAAATGAAAGAAATATGAGAAGTAAAATGTCATTTTGATTCTTGGAAAATTTCCCAATTCTCACATATTAAGTAAAATTTGATATTTTTTATTACTTTTAATTCATAATATCAAAAACCAGTTTCAAGAAAAATTTTCGTTTGGCAAAAATTTACTAGCCAACATTTCACTAATTGTAGCTCCTTCAATTTGCGATATACTTGAATAATTTCTCATGATATTTTTTGTTTTTCTCTACGAATATTATGAATATGATAAAGTTTGACAAATATTTCATGGGAGACCTTGCATCCATTTCATCAAAATTCATCAATCAAAAGCCTGCTTTGGAATGCCTTAAATTTCAATCCGAAGTAATTTCTTTTTTAGCTGAATTTTTAATGGAAAGCAGGGCTATTACAGCTCACCTGATTTAGGAAAAAGGAGTGAGAGAGGGGATTTCAAAGGTTTATGTATCAGACCGTTTGTAATCAATCCAACTTTTTCCATTACGATATATGTATGCCTCCCCTTCCCCTCCCACGTAGATATATGTGAAGAAATTGCTCAAAATTTGGTGAAGGCGTGAGCTCATGACTAACTTGATAAGATTTTTTCAGATTCTTGATCCAACGCTAATTAGCTGTTCACTCAAATTTTGAGAAGGGAATGGTCGAAGGCCAAATACTTTAAAATGTTCGTTTTTGGTGTTAGCTACGTTTTGCCATAATTACATATGTTAAGAATGAATTTGCTGATTCAAATCGTTCTGAACTCCAGAAATCGATTAAATATGATTTTGTTCCGTCTATTTTTCAAGAAAGGAAAAAAAAGTTGGAAAAAGTGCCAGCCTTCAATTCTCATATCTTAATTTTAGAACGTCTTGTCGGATTTACTCGTATCATCAGGTTTTTTATAGCTCCAAGTGAGCTATCAAAAGGTATAACTGTTACAGAGGCTTTTCGATTCAAAAATAGACAAACGAAAAAACTATCAAAAAAGAATTTACGTAGAGAAAGCGCGAATAGATCAAAGGAGACGTAAATTAGTCACAGTTGTACGTTCAATGTGTACATAAACGGCGTGTACGTTGTTGTAGGAAAAGGCGTTGTACATTTTGGCGCTAAGCGTACTTAAATTTGTCTTCATTTCCTGTTAATTTGTTTTTTGACATATAGACGTCGCTGGATGACAGTTACGGTAACCGTGCACAATCGTCGTCGAATTTATGTCAAAAGATATCTATCGAAATTGAAGGAAGGCAGGAAACAGTCACGTGACGAATTTATCCTTCGTACTCCGCTAGTACGACCAAGCGCCGCTTCTAATGAAATAATAACGCGCGTCGAAACGAAAGAAGTTTTCCAGCTCCGGCTGTAGTAGAGGAAATTACAATACATCGAGCAGAAAGTTTACGCTGAAAGAACGCGTGTATAAAAGTTGCACCGTAACCAGCGATCGAGGATGAGGAAAAAAAAGGGAGCATAATCACTTTAGAAATTCGAGGTCGAATGAATGAACGGCAAATGTCCTCACAATAGCGCTAATGGATACCAACATAGGCTTTAATACCTTCGTAAAACAATAACAACTAATAGGATTGTTTCAACGCGTTCCGTAGCCACGACTCGAAACAATGCGTGACTACGGGTTGTACTCGAGTACGGTTTTGTATTTTGCGAAGCGCGTTTTCCTAACCAGCCTACAGAGATGATTGCGCTATTTGTTTTAGGTACCCACGAAGGTGAGATTTTTCCGCCATTTTCGACCCCTTCGATGGTTAAAATTTGCGTGAAAAAGATTCGTTAATATGTCATTTTTTTATGTAGAAATGGGTGAGACCAGTGGTGTAATTAGAAATTTATGTTTGAAGAGGGTCTAGAAGCCTTTATGCTTCATTTTTAGGTTTTTGCATTTTGACTTTGAAGATCGCAGTTGAACATATCGCGTAAAATTAAAAATAAAAATTTTTTTGAGCTTATAATAGAGAGTCTGAATGCTCTTAGTGGCTAGCTCAAGGTTGATATATGTGCACTGTGCAACTGAGGATAATGCGAAGTGCACCTCATTAATATCATGTCCGGATTGGCTCTTGAGATGCCAGACTATGATCGCTTCGTTGCAGCTGGAGAGCGAATTTACAGTCGAGAAACTTGTCCCTGCTATGCGAAGCTCATTGATGATATGGCGTGTGGTGCAACATTTCACCAACATTATCGTGCTGAGAAAGGAAGTCGCCAAAAGATAAGATTCCGCACCGGGTCATCGTAGATCCGCTCCATGTAGGATGAAAGAGTGGAAGACGGCTAAGAGGTTAGTTAGTAATCTCAAGGTGTTGGAATTGAAACTCCGATAACCAGAGAAACCATGTAGTAGCAAGTAACCTTCAGAGGTGAGGTAGTTACTACATGGCTCAAGTTCTCTGACGTAATTGGATACGTTCCCTCGCATTAATCGAGGTAATAAGTGACAGGTTTTGAGAGTGGGGAGGTAGCCTTTTTTTTTTTTTTTGCGGGAATCTCTTCTATCGTACACGACTCTGCTTGGCCGGGAACTGCTTGTGACATTACTTCCAGCCAAGCAGGAGCACCTTGGCAACCATCCTACATCTCCCATGGGTTTTCCTTAGGCAGGTGTGCGTCCCCACCTAAGTTCCACCACATCGGAAGTTCAGCCATTGCTTCATCCTTCCTTCTGGCACTATATTGCCCTCTGGTGGGTTTCAGTGCCTATTGCTATCATTGGCCTTATCTGTGCTATGCACATATCTTCACAGTGGGCTGATACCCACCACCTCCTACTTCGGGGGTACTATGTACCTGGGTGCTTGATTCTTGACCCTTACCTTTTCAGAGTGTGGTGGTCGCCTGCACTTGGGGCCCTACTTCTGTCTGCGTCGTCCCGCCTTACTACAAGCCGTGAAGCAAGGTAGGGGCGGTCCGCAATCAGTTCAGTACCTCGGCCATGGGGTCTGGTGAACGTAGCCCCACCCATACAGCTACTCGATCCATCGCATGGGACTTGAGGCTATGACACATACCCAGTCACCTGGCTAGAGTCGTTCACCATCTGACCAGGCATGCGCTACCCATGCCACATTAATAACCTACCACATCAAGTCAAAACGTGTGTGGCAGGGGTGCCATGGGCCGCTCCTCTCGCGAACTAATTCTTGGGGAAGATGGGCTATTGGGGAATGTAGTATGTGGATGGGATAGATGGCGATGTAATCAGTGCAGGATTCTTGAAAATCTGTACTAATAGCATAGAGTATTTATAATGACTGGTCTATGTTCTAATTGGTCATACGTCACGCGTGTAACAACCAATCAGCAAGTTGGAATGTGGTAAATTACCTCGACCAACTCGTAAAATAAAAACACAAATCAGCTGATGATACAAATCACAAACGAATTTCAGTCGTTCACTGAAAACTGAACGATATTATTTAGGAAGGTAGAAATGAAACTACCTACATTTTATCACATTCTAGCCTTATGATTGGTCATTACGCGCTTAATATATAACTGACTCCGGAATCAAAGGTTGGAGTTGGAGTCAAGTATTTAATCTGACTTCAGAGTCGAAGTGGAGTTAGATTCAAGTTTTAAAATTGACTCCAGTTATTATTTTATTCTTCTTCGTGTATTTCATTTTAATGAACAACATGATAATAAATTCAATTTTTAAACAGTATAGTAATAAAATTATTTTTTAAGAAAATCAACTAAGAAGTTGCAACAAGCAAAAGAATAAGAAAAAAATTACAATAAATTAAAAAATCAATTTTTTCTAATATTTAGAGCTCCTGGTTTTTTGAACGTACCGTCCGAGTTAATTTTCCTATTTTTGCTTCATTCTTAACCGGGTTTTGGGCCATGTTTGTGTTATAGAAAAAATAAATAATAAATAATAGAGATTTCTTTAATACACTTCAATTATTAATGAATTATATACTTCCAAAAAAAAAAGTGAAGCATAAGTGGGTAATTCGTTTTTACCAGCTCCATCGCAAATCAGGTGAAAAATGCGTAAGCTCGACAATATTTGAATCTTGCATGGATAATATCCGTGACCACAACTGACCATAATCTCTTAACAATAAAAATTTCATAGTTTTTCATAATAACCTATTTATTTCGAGTTAATTACTTCAATTAAAGAGTAAAATTGCTTTTAATGAATAAAAAATAAAAAAAAACTTTACTCACTTTGAAAACTTTTTTTACTTTTGGAAGTTTAAATAATTCGAATATTCGCGGTTGTATTATATGTTTGCACGAGGCCGCATGTTGTTTTCATAATTAATAGCTTTTTGTTCTTTTCTTTTCGTATTCCTAATTGGAATTTTTTTAGCTGAGTTTTCAACTTAATTTTATTTTATGAATGCATTCGGTAACTTGGAAGAATTAATTTTACCAAGGGCAAAGTTCTGCGGATGGAAGATAGAAGAAGTATTGAATAGCAAAAAATCAAATATCGTAAACAAAGACCATGATTTTTATATTTTGATAATAAATTATTCGAAACGAAGGATCGTTTCGATCGAGTAAGACGAAACAATTATTTACACGAAATAAATAGTCGATAAATTTGCTCTCGAGTACTATACTCGCATAAAGCTGACTATAGACGCGGTTTTTCTTTCGAATATTTTTCATATCGGTGAACTTTTTAACAACTTGAGAAACTCTTTAGTCTTGGCAATCATCTCGTAATTTTAAAAGCTTCGACCATAAATTTGACACACTATAGTGTCTATATTTCTTATTCCCAAACCATGAATAAAATTATTATAAAATAACTCCGAACGTAATAAAGTATTAAACCTTCTTTTCTAAGATGTGGATTTTGACTAGAATCTGTGAAAAGGATTTTGTTGGCTTTGAGAACATTAAAAAGCGCAAATTCGTAAAATAGAGTAAAAACGAGAATTAATTTGGTCGAATGACGACTAAGTAGTAATTTAGAATGAAAAAATAATTATAGCTCCTTCAATTAGATAAGTTATTCGAATATCTTTTTACTAGTACCAATGTTTTTTGCTATGCTGATATTTTTTTTAATATTAATATTTCAATCAATAAAATATTCCAGTAAATCTATAGACTTTCTTACGGGAAAAATTCCCAACAAAGATTTTTTTCATAAATATGTAGAAGCACTACTAACAATGCAGTAAAAGTCCGCACACTCAGGCGAAAGTATAGTCCATGAGGAGGGGGTTGAGATTCCCACAAAAACAGTTTTTTGCTGTATCTCCTCAAGGTTTGATTAAGAGGCGAAAATATTTCAGTTTTGTTCTACATTAAATTTCTTACAACTTTTATACGAACATTTTCTTGCTGCAATTTAATATCATGTATCTATGTTCACATATTAACAAATTTTCAATAAGATAATGCAATTTCATTTGGTTTTTCTTAAATTTTTTATTGTTAATTAGAGGAGAAGGGGTGCTATTAAGTTATGCATTATGATAAAATATATTTACGAAAAATAAAATTTTAGGTTTTCTGTACTTTATTAGAGCCTTATACCCTTCAATTTTTTGAAAAATTGCTTTTGATTTGAATTTTGTCAAAGATAGTGGGGTGCGGGGAAGAATGGTTGGAACCTTGAAATATAGGCAGTCGACATTTGACTTTTCTCAATAATTTTTAGGTATCCAAAATAATTTATATTTAGGAAGCTTATTCACGTTTCAAGTTTTCGAGGGGAGTTGAAACCTCACGATATTAACCAATTTTGGATTTTCTTCAACTACCGAGTTTTTACATGAAACTTAATATTTTGGGCCCCAGTGTTGTCCGCTTCTGAAAAAAATTAATTTCCAATCTATATACCCTGATGCGCACGTACTTATGAAAAACTCAATTTGAGAAGCACAAAATTATTTCAGAACAACCTTTAATGCATTCTGAATAAAGCTTTGCTTAATTTCATTTTTGTTTTTTCATTTCTCGAATATTCTTGTCAGTATCATTTTTAGGATAGTTTTTTATTATTGAACTTATAATTTTTTCAGACGTTTTATTTTTTATTCTTATTTTTACGATATTTTTTCATCAGATAAAGATAACTACATATTTTTTTGCGAATGAAATAAATTTTTAAATGATTTATTTCACCAAAAAATTCAGCACATGATTCACAAGTCAACAAAAAATCCAAATCCCGTTTTCAAAATGAACGCTATCGATTTAACATAATTTCTAAACGTATGTCAACATACCTCACCTCACAAATACATTCTCATCTCTCCCCTATTTCATATTCAACTAACCCTAAATCATTAAATCCGATCTTGCGAAGTTGTCAACCTACTCTTATTAGTATTCCACATCACCTAGCTCGCTAATTACAAAAAAATGAAACTCCAACCAGCGCTCATTTTATTTACTCTAAAAATCTATTTGAAGGGGAACAACCCGACGACTTTTTTTTATTAAACCGCAGTAATATCATGCACCCTCGACTGTCCATTCGTTTTTAATTGCGGAACGAAAATTTGCCACAACGTGATCACCATTCAAGTCACATCGTAAGCGCCGAAAAAGGTGGCATAAAAACAAGCCTCGAGCTGGGAATTTTTGCTCGCTAATTCTAATTACCTCTATCGCGAAGATAATAAACGGGTGAAAATCTGCACGCAACCGAGGTTCGTCGACATGATTAATTTAGTTTTATTCGTAAAAGTAATATAAAAATTAGGACGTCAGCGTTAAGACGAAATGGGGTAGAAATGTTTGAAAGTCGAGAAATTTTTCCGCTTTTCTTGCGGGAAATAATAAAAGTACTTGGTAATTCCGAAACGTTGAAAGGCTTCTAAAAATTTCAACAAAAATTAGAACTATTGCTAGAGGTATTTTGAGAAAAAGAAAACGAAAAATTTCCCTTCGTTGCGAGCTCTGAAGTGGGAAAAAAAGCAAATGGAAGTTTTGGCCTTTGGCTAAAAACACGTAAAATTATCCCGCCTTTTATTCCACTGCATACGTGGTATTTCGAGGTACACACGACGCGGCTTTTTCCTGGGCCTCGTGATTCGTACGTAATACTAGGACGCCTTTTCTCCACGTTTTGAAAACCTGTAAAGTATTCAACCTTCACCGCGCCATTCATTTTTCCCAAATACGCCGCGTATATGTATTAAAATTTCAAAACGTAGAATTTCCAGTTTCCACTCCATTAGGTAGCGAATTTACTGCGAACGCGTCTCTTCACCCTTTGTCTCGGTTCAGTGTTTCATCGCGATCGGGTACGTTTTATGGTTGCGTTAATCGAGCCTACAGAGTTGAAATTGTTCGCCTTCGCGACGGTCAATCGGCACGTCGCGTCGTTCTCTTGCGATAAATATGCCCAATATTTACATATAATTTACGTCGTGAGTATTTTATTGTGATCGAAAACACGATACCGTATTGTCGCGCAAATACTTTCAATAAGTCTGCGTACACGATTGTAATCGCGAAGGGTTAAACTGTTGTTCTACACTGATAATCACCGTCCAGCCAGTTGTATATATGTACGCTAGTACATCGATAAATTAGCGTGCGTTCGTTACGATAAAGCGTACTGCCGCCTTAACCGTGCCATTATTTACATAACAAACCGTGATGCATAATGATTGAAGTTCTTTATCGATCATCGATTAATCTAATACAATGGGATTTCGATGGCGAGGCTTTGTTTTCGGTTTGGGCCGCGTGTAGTTTTGTACCCCCGGGATATAGCCGGCCAGTATATGCAAATAAACTCGTCTGGTCGTCGCTTGTGCAACCACAGGTCCAAAGAATACCGCGGGTAATTTCGTAAGAGTAGTAGCTAAGTTGAAATAGTTATTCAAAATGATGCCAATACTAAGCAAGGCATCAAGGTCAATTTAATTCTAATTTCGAGATCTTTTTCGCCATTACTTCTCAATAGTGGCGTTCAGAAGTAATGCCATCATTACTTCCAGATTTTTCGGGACCTTCTATATAATTCATCGTACATCTCTCATGCTCGATTTTTGTTCCAAAGGGATTCCTAAGTCTGGGCTTTTTAATGCTAGAACAGCTATACCAAATAATTTTCAAATAAGAATGTATAATATTTTGAATACTTTTGAGGGGGAAAAATCATCTATCTTCTTACTTGTATTCGAAATAACCTAAATTAAAATCACATTATGTACACAACGCGACGCATACATTACTTATTATCTGTCGTTCATTTTTGAAAAAAATCACAATTGATGCTTTTGAAAAAAATTGGCGACTGAATTCTTTTCATAAAATATGACTTTGCATAGTAAAAAATTTGTAATTGGTCAGAATTCGTTTTTTAGCTGAGTTTTTAACTAAAAAACGACAGCTATTGCAGCCTACCTGATTTGGGAAGGGAAGGTCGGGGGAGGGTGGGGTCTTCAAATCTTTGCGTTTCAGACCATTTGTAATAATCTGGCAAATGTCCAACTTTTTGGTATATATATTTTTCCCCCACGCGTAGCTCCAGAGAGTATTTATAAAATTCGCTCAAAATTTGGTGAGAAACTCTTTTTAAAAATGCACAGAACAACCTTTTTTGTTTTTTTGATAAATTTCAAAATGGCGGATTACTCAAATTTTGAGGGAGGCTGGAGAAGAGGCAAATAGCTCAAATTTTTCGTTTTTGATCTCATATGAAAGAGTGAGTCACGGACATTAACATATCCAAATTTCAGCTTCCTAAGTGCATATTGAAAGAAGTTAGATCAAAAAACGGCTTTTTGAGGAAGTTTTGAGTTGTGAAATTTCTTGAATCTTCCATATCTCGCCACCAAATCGAGTTAAAGGAGTCAAATTTTGTGTGTGAGGTTAGTTGGTGATCAGAATATGATCTCTTGAATTTGGATCAGAATGGATCCAAAATGGCGGATTATCAAAATTTGAGTAGAGCTTGAGGAGCCTCAAGTTGGTAAAAATGTAATTAATATGAATTCATATGGTTATTAGGGATAAGATGTATATTATATCCCCAATTCACTTTCATACATGATGTCAGAGGGGGAAGGCGGGGTTATCAACCTAAAATAGTGGTGGGGGTACAGGAGGGGTCGAAAATTTTTTATTGTTGTGTCATATGATAAAATGAGCCCAAGCGACAAACTTATTTTGATTTTAGCTTCCTCAGTGATTTTGGAGGGGAGTTAGAGCGAAAAACGGCTTTTGGAGGGGAAATTACTGCAGGAAATTTCATGAATCTTCCATATTTCATCACCAAATCGGCCAAGAATGGTCAAACTTTGTGTGTAGGATTAGTTAGTGACCAGAATATGACCTCTTAAATTTGAGTCAAAATGGATCCAAAATGGCGGATTATCAAGATTTGATGATAATATGAGGACCCTCAAATAGTTATAATTTGAGAAATATGTGTTCACATGATTATTTCATGACAAGAAATACTACATTTGTGCCAAATTCAACATCTTAAGTGTTTTTGGAAAGGATAGGGTAGGGGTTTTCAGACTTGGTATTGAGTGTGGCCTGTAGTTATGAACGATTAAGCAAGGTTATTACTAAATCAAAACAAGCTCCAGTTAAAAACTCAGCTCCAGTAATGCGGCATGGCTGCTTACTTTTTTTTTAAATTTTTAATATTTTGAAATGTAGACTTCATTTTGATAGATTTTAAAAATTTTATAACGTCCTTTTAAGGTCATTTAGCAACTAATGTCGCTACGCCCATTCACTTTTTCGAAAGCTCGAAATTCAGTCCATCTTAGAGTACACCATATGGAAACAGATTCATGTAGTTTTCCTCCAACTGCAAATTCGAGTGAGCGCCTTCATCCTTACTTTTAGTTTTAGTCGTCATAATCCCAGCTTGCGGATTTCACCGTCAGTCATTGTACTTGGCCATGCATGCGCTTTGCATACATCTTTTCGGTGGAATGAATCCAGCCACCACCGAACAGAAGGAATCATATCTCGGCTACTTGAACCTTGATCTATGTATATGAAAATATACGTATTTAATCACTTGACTTTTTTATGCAGCAAACTCTAAATTTTTTTTTATTTTTTTCATGTTATCATTTCAGACCAGGCGTGGATTGGCTCTGAAAAGTTCGCCGATAAACTGACTTAACAAAGGTTTCAATCATTAGGTTTAAAGATTCGCCCTCCCTAATTTTCTTACGATATATTCCAGCCATTATTTTTGTATAACTTTTTTCTTTCAACAAAAAAACTAAGTTTCGAAACTTTAAAACTATTTTTCATTTTGAAACTTCAACATTGCAAATCTTCGGTATTCCTTAATTCTGGTGGAAATTCCATTGTTTATTTAAATATTTAGAGTAATGAAAATATTAAATAGAAAATATTGAGCAATTTAAATCTTTTTTTTTTTCGTTAAAAAAGCCTCCAACTCAGGAAGTCTCTCGGAAAAATCGTGTTTTTAATTCAATTTTCTCAATGTTTTGATATCTGCTAACGTTAGAGAAAGAACTTGAAACGATAATAATAATGACAATTTCAATATTTTATCAGCATTATCGGAAAAGTGCAAGCTTAGGGGTAAATTATAATGAATTAAAAAAGAATTTCTATTTTTTTAGAGCTCTCATAAATATGTTCAAAAACAATAAATTTAAAAATTTATTTTTTGATTTTTAGAATTTATACACCATTAGATTCCCTTAGAAAAAATAGTAAGAAAATTTGTTAAAGATTTATTAATTCTTCAAATTGTTCGAACCTGGCTGCTGGCTTTCTTTCTTGACTTTTTAACCGGGTATAGTTAGTATATTGCCAAGTTCAGGAGAGGTTAGATTTTTAGCTAGTCCGAATAATGCACGCCAATGCAGCGTTGTATATCCTCAATATAAACACGTATGCTTTCAACCTCTCAGTGCAACACATGTATACAGAATTTTTGGCAAAGTTAGCCGACCAACTCGTGGCTGAATGGAATGAATGAGAGCGTAGTATGCTGGAGGTCCAGGGTTGGAACCCTGCTAACCCTCGCCTTTTTTTTCGATTTTTTGGTCAACTTTTTATTCAAGTTTTTTTTTCAATTTTTTTAGTATTATTTTATTCCTACAATTTTTACAATATTATGTAATTATTCCACCCTTCGAACCTTCAAGCTTGGAATTTTCAGATCAACATTCTTTACCTCAGACTTAGGTTAGGTTAGGTTATCTCCCTTGCCCCCCCCCCATACTACTTGACCTCATTCGTGCCTTTCAGCACGAAATAGCCAATAGTAATATGAAAGTGATGCTTCGACAATGAGCGCATCTGGCAACGTCGCAATTTGGCGCGTATTATTCGGACTAGCAGATTTTTGAGAGCAGTGAAATGCTGTATACTGTGTGATGAAGAGGGATACTTGGAAGAGAGACTCATGGGTGAAAAATACTCAATTAATCTATTTCGAAATCTCGTGTTTTTCATGCTGAACTGAGGTATGTTTACTACATTGATTTAAATCTCACCTCATGGATTTTACTGAGCAGCATAATTCACAGAAAATTTAATACTGAATAGAAATTGATTTGTAGGAGTCTTGATCCTCATACCAGACTGATGGTAAGATTTGGTATTATTCAGCGCAGCTATCTAAATACTTTCCATTTTAAAAAACCTTTGCCAGAAATTACCTTCCATACTGTACTGAATAACTTGTACTATACGTATGCGTATTACCTATATACTAAATTTCTTCTGTATGGGATTTCTCGAGTTTTCTTTGAAAAAGATTTCCATCCACTGAACACGTTATTTTGCACAATAATTTTCTCCGAATAAACCACATTCTTAATTTCCTATATCCGCTAAGGAGATGAAAAATCGCGACAAGAAAGATTTTTTTGGAGCTCTCATCGTAAAGCGTGCTTCGCAAAGGCTCGTCGAACATAATCAAAAGAAAATAAGCTACTCGAATAGCGATGGAAAAAAACCCAAACAGATGTTTTTTTCTTATTGTATGTTTTTGGCACTTGCCATCATCATCTTGGTGTATCCATTTTATTCGGCGGACGAACGAACAAAAGACTACGGCGAGAAATACATTGTCGACGGGATAATAAAGTTCGTATTACATTAACTCGATAAACGATTTTCAAAAGGTTAACCGACGGCGAGGTTTTTAATCCTATTTGGCTAGATAGAATTGACGGGTGTTTTTGTCCATCAAGACGTGAACGAAAAAAGCAAAGACGTAGGCAGAAGTCTGGGTATTACGAACAATGTCGGTAGTATTTTTATTCGGCGGTTAACAAATCCGGTATTTGCGTGGAATTAACGAATTTATAATTGCAGACGTAAAGGTTACGGTGCAGCTGAAGACGTACAGGGTGAGATTGAATTACGAGAATTCCTATGTCTCGTCGAAGATTCGACGACGGTTGTCTTCGTCAATCTTTTCCAACTTATAAATTTCTATCGATGACATTTCGCATAATTCAGCTCGACGCGGCCCACGCGGAAGTGCGAAAAAGGAAGATTTTCTTCGCTGATTTGTTTGGCAACTAATTCGCAAAAGGAAAGTTTGCTTTTGAGTGACACCCAACAAAAAGAATTCTAATTCATCAAATAAAAACTTTTTAATCGACCATTGCTATACATGGTATCGACTTTGAAAGTTATTTTCCATCGGAAGCGGCCCGCTGTACGCGTAAAGCTATAGTTTTGTTTTCACTCGTTAAACTTCGTCCCAGCTGAGTCGTTTAAAAGTTCAACCCAAAGGGGATATATCCATCAAGTTAAATAAAAAGTCGCCGGACCGTTCGGCGCGACATTTGTTAACCGTCCTTGCGTGCGAGTCAATTTTGACAGCATTGCTGCGAATTCGCTTGATAAGCTGCGTGATAAAAAAAAAAGGGAGAGAGGCTTTTTCGCTAATCTTTTTAAAAGTATTTTGACGCTTAAGTTTCTCTTTCTCTCGGCAACGAAATGGCAAATGGTGTAAATCGATTGACCGTTTGACGTGTACCACTGGTGTTAGGGTGCATTTCATAAATTGACGATATTGTTAGCAATTTTCGCGCCCGAGTAACGTTTAATTTTGTAAAGAAAACCTAGCCATTCGATCGCTTTAATTTTCGCTCTTAGTTTTACTTCGGAGACTCATGTTCAACTCTTACGTTGAAAACTTTTTCCAACTGCTGAGGTAAAGAACGGAAAACGTCAACGTATCTTTTCAAATAAAAAGTACGGCTTCTGATGTTAACTGTACTAGACCATTTTTTTGTTAAGTTTTCACATATTTGAAATCAGCTAGTTGTGTGATTTTTTGACAAATAAATATTTTTTAATGAAAGGCATTGGTGAAAATTGTAGTGAAATTGACGAGATGAAAAACTTGAAATAATTATCTAATGTTAAACCCAGTATCGAGTCTGGAAACGCCCATCTATCCGCTTTGAAATCACTTAAGAAGTTTAATTTGCGATTTGTAGTAATTGTTGCTGACAAAAATCACATGATCATATATTATCAAATTTCAGCTTTTTGAAACTTATAAAACCGTCTTCAAATTGTGGTGATCTGCTAAGATTCCACACGTGTACACCTCGAGCACCTGCTGCGTGTTAAATGGGACACTTGGTACACATGGGTGTGTAGAGGAAAGAAGAAAACTCCTTTTATGTGAGATGCAATATATTGAACATTCAGGCCTGAGCAGAGGAAGGGAAAAGGAGGTTTCCCCTGGGCCCGAGTTTTTTCTCAAGGCTCACGACTTGACGCATCAACGCTAAAAATCTGTCTTTACCTCAACGACCTTGTATTTATAGGCGACCACACTAAACAGTGTGACCTCCTAGAAAAATCTAAAATCAGTTAATTCGACTCGGGAGTCGCAAAAGTGAACGAAAGAACGACTCCGCTCATGCTTTTACATAATCGGCTACAGGTCTCTCACCAAATCTTGAGCAATTTTCATTCTTACCAGTCTTTCTACAAATTGGTAAAAAGAATAAACACCAAAAAGTTGAGCGTTAGCTACATATATAATCGATCTCAAATCTTCTGAAACTTAAAGGTTTGAAGACTGCTTTTCTTTCGTCCACTCCAGTGGCGGCGAGAAGGATGCTTGCGTTGGTGGCAGCCATTCGAATAGAGTAGTT
This sequence comes from Phenacoccus solenopsis, assembly GCA_009761765.1. Classification (NCBI taxonomy): domain Eukaryota; kingdom Metazoa; phylum Arthropoda; class Insecta; order Hemiptera; family Pseudococcidae; genus Phenacoccus; species Phenacoccus solenopsis. Next base: position 36,486,118 of record CM019753.1, read on the forward strand.
ACCTATAGTAACTGGGGTCATATGTTACGCTCATAGTCACCAATCATAAGGCTAGAATGTGATAAAATATAGGTAGTTTATTTCTACCTTCCTAAATAATATCGTTCAGTTTTCAGTGAACGATTGAAATTCGTTTGTAATTTGAATCATCAGCTGATTCGTGTTTTTATTTTACGAGTAAGTAGAGGTGATTTACCACTTTCCAACTTGCTGATTGGTTGTCACAAGCGTGATGTATGACCGATTAGAACATGAACCAGTTACCATAACTACTCTATAGGCGCCTTATGACTTTATGAGGGTCTGAGAGATTCGCTTTCCCAAAAAATTGTAATCCCCTCCATCTCCTAAAAATTTACTAATAAATTTTTCAAAATAATTTTTCATCGAGTCTATTTTTTTATATTTTAAAAAAGAAAAAAAATTAGATTTACTTCATTGCGAGAAAGAAATCAAAATAAAACAAAAATTTACAAGCGCATCAAATTAAAAAACAACAACAACAACAACAAAAAAAAAAAAATTCACAACTGTGTCTAATAAAAAAAAAAAAATCATTAACATTTCGAATAAAAAATATTTTTTAAAAAAAGGAAAAATTCATATAAACGGGCCGAATAGAAAAAAAAATTCATAAACGTGTAAAATAAAAAATATTTAAAAAAAAAACGAAAGAATAACAGATTTACAATCGAGTTGAATAGAAAATACGTATCGTAAAAGGCGACTATACAATAAGCGAAGGCACGATGCTCATTGTGTGAGAGTTGATGTTCACATTATTTTTTAATTGTCATACTATTTTATGCAATTTTAGTCTTTAGTCGTCCATTTCAGCTCCTTTTCTGGTGCTTTCTTTGCATAAATAGCGCTAGCAAGAGCCCCCTTGCCACAGCCTCGTGCCGCCACTGGCCCACTCATTCCCAAATGAAGTGGGCTGTAATAGCGATTATTTTTAACTGAAAATTCAACTAAAAAATGAATAGAAAAAATTAATGAAATTATTGAATATAAGATCGATATCAACAAAAAAACAATGAAAAATATTTTTCATCTTTATAAAAAACGAAGGCGTTTCCAATTCTTGACTATTATATTTCATGATAGAAGCCATTGAGCCTACAAACACAAAAATTCAAAAGAAAGTTCAAAAATCTGAATTTTATAGACTTTGATCTTTTAATATCACATTAGCCGATTAGATCCAAGGTAATTTTCCAGTGTTCTTTCCCATGTCTAATTTTCCTCCTACTAGGAATCTGTTTGGAATAAAATTCTATCTTAAACGAAATAAGATTTCGCAACACTAATATCTCTTCGAGGAGAAATAAAATTACAAACAAACATCCCGCGATACTCCGGTTCACGGTCAAATAAACATAATTTCAACGACCTTGCTACGGTACCGAGCATAAAACCAGTGCTCACACTTTGTTGGAAAATTTACGACCTTAAGTGCTTGTAAAAATGCGCAAATGTCGGCAGTTAAAAAAGCCCGCGTCGGTAAATCCCTTATATACAGAATAACACGTGAACACGACGCTGTTACAACCTAAAATTATATATATTTTCTTCTTGGAAAAGTGAAATATCGAAATTCGCGTGCTTGTAAGGGCCTCACCGGCGCGTAGAAATATAAGATACAGATGTCTCGTCGTCGCAGCCTCTCGATTTCAATAATAACGTCATACAGGGAATGCTTTTGTCGTTACAAAGGAGGGGGAAAACTAAATAGGGAAAAAACTGTTCCACGTAAATATGGAAATAGACAGTACAAAGTGTAGTAAATATCTGGCGAAAAATTGTAAGTATGGAAGTTTATCTCGGAAATGACGGCGAAGAGGTTACGCGTAGCGTACGTTGAAAAGGGATATTCCATCTTTTCACGTCAACTTGAAAGAAACTTTTGCCAGTTTAAGTCGGTCTTGAACTCTTAAAAAAACTCATTACGAGTCTTGTATGTCTTTTCGTTGTATTCATTTATAACGAACAATTTTTTCCATTAACTCAGTCAACGTAATCGTGGGATGTATTTCCTTTTTGTTTTTATTCCGCGAATAACGTGTAGTTAATATTCACTCCAGAGCGCGAATGTAATTGCTTTTCGCGTTTTTTAATTTCGCTCGCATCCGCTTATTTTAATCGCGATCTGGGAATTGATTGGATGGCCTTTTATGAAAATTTGATAACCACTGTTTGCCGAGACGCGGTTATTCGGCGGCGAAATTGTACAGCTGTTTAAAGCGAAACTTTGGCGACCGTCGAAAGTAAACGAACGAGAATAGTGATACTTGAGGCGCCTATTCGGTTTTCTGCTTTCGACCGCAGGTTGTTATTACTCCCAAATTCGTACGTCACATTCGAACTTTTCCATTTCTATATTTTCTCTCTTTCTTCGCTTCTTCGCGTAACGTAAGTTTTTTTTTCGCTTTTTTCTGCGAATACAAGTATATTACATTAAGAGCGACGAATTTTACGTTTTAAAAAGGGTTTTCTACGTCATTTAACCTCACATTTTTACTTTGGTGAACCGATTTCTTTGCTAAGGAAAGAGTCTCGGTTCACCAGATCTGTACGTATATGCGACCGAAATTCGCGACTAACGATCTCATTATACGCGCTGGAACGGACCGGAGCGTCGAATGTGATTTGTAACTTTGTATGTAGCGAAGATTTTGGTACGTATATTTTGTTTTCAATGAAGTGGACAACGAAAAGTGTGTTGGTTAGGATGGAAGATTCGACTTGGCTTCCACTTCGTCTTAATTTTCCATTCCAGTGATTTGGTGTGAACAGGTGTGAAAAGCTGGCCACTAAATGGCGTATTGACATGATGTGTAAATCAAATCAGGATAAAAGAACACATTCGCCTCCTTTCGAGGCTCCTTTGCGGCGTACAAGGGTGGCTAAAAATCATTCTATCAAATTGCAAATTTTAATTAAAAAGTAACTAATTTTGAAAGATTTTCATGCACTCGGTTCAGCTGAGAGGTAAGCGGAAAATATATGTACTATGTAGGTACGTATGAAACACAACTGAATCGAGATTCTCTTGATGCCTACGGGGTGTTTCGGAAAACATCTTATTCCCTTCGTGTGATAAATATTCAACTATCATGGAATAAAGTTTGCCTACTCAGTATATTGAAGGGGCTAAGATATATCGCTTTGAAATAGAAAATGTATTTAATTATGATGATCAAGTTTGGAAAATAATATCTCGTCATCAATTGATGATATGCATGGATAGTTGGACTCAATGTAGAACTTATGATGTAGCATTGTCAGTTCAATAAATACATACAAGCCTGCCATACTTTTCGCCGTACTCGACTGTCTATCAAAGGACACCTCATTCGATTTTTTGGATTGCATAGTAGACTAGAAATCTACTTGAAAGTATCTTAGAGTCGGTGAGTGACGTTATAATTTGCTCAAAAATTTACCGAAGTCTCCCGACTATTATCGAATTCTGCCGACTATTAACGAACTTTCCCGACTATTACCGAACTCTCCCGACTATTACCGAACTCCCCCGACTATAACCGAACTTCTTCGAATATTTCCGAAATTTTCCAATGGTTATCGAATTTACTATATACCAGCACACTTTGTATAATATTTCCAATTTTTGTACTTGTGACTTATGAAAAAGAATTTTTCTTCGTAGTTGTAATGAAGTATGTTTGAGATCTCACAATTTTAAAATCTTCAAATTTTGTTTATTTATTCCTTGATTTTGGCGAAATTCTTACTTCGTTTTAAAGTAAAGCAATGATGGTGTTTTCAAGATAAACATTTTCAAAATTAATTTCTTTAAAAAAAAAAAAAAAAAAATAATAATAATAAAACATTCAATCAGAGCTATCTAGAGTGCGTGTATCTACGACATTTTGTAAGAAACTTACTTCTTATCATCAAGAAATCTTTAAAGGATGACCTTGATAAGGCAATTTCTTAAATTATTCACGAATAACTAAAAAAATCATATTTTTTATCGTATTTTTCGATACTAAAATCTTCATATCTCTCCACTTGACTCTTTCTATCTTACTTTTTTCAATCAATAAAACTGCACTATATTCTCTACATTATAGGATAAACGACACATCTTTTTCTGCCATTGTGGACGAGATAGAAATTTTCAAATTTCCTCGCTATCAAATGAAATAGATGAATAGATGATATTTTTTTAATCTTATCTACGAGCTTGCCATAGCAACAGTAAAATTACTAGAAATGAAATATCAGTGATCGAGTTTAATCCAAAAAATTTTCATTCACCAATGCTCATTGATAAAAGCAACTTATAGTGTGGTGTGTCAAATTTCAGGAGTTCTCAATGTATTACATATTATGCTTCTAAATAACGTAAAAATTGGATATTTCATCAGTTCCTGCTGCAAATGAATGCAGTTTGAGTATTCCCGTAAATAATTTTATCTTCTTTTCGATAGCAGGTCTAGAGAATCTATACTATTTTTTGTTCCCGAATTATGGTAATTTTTTTCAGCGAAAAAAATGTGAATTTTTATTCAGTTACAAAATATTCTTCTAAAGCCGCGTCCACACGAGCGAGCCGAGCCTGTAATGTAACATGTAACGAGCATTACGTGTGATGCTCGCGAGTAACTTAATATCTACCGACGAACGCTCGGCGAATATCGATGATCCACCAAAATCGCGAATGTTCGTTGATCAAAAATATGGTACCTAGTTCATAGTGGTTTATTGAAGTTTGTGGTTTAGCGGTGTAGTGTTCATGATGGAGGCAGAAAAAAATTTAGTAATTTGCGCGGGGGCAGTGGTGGTTCTTTTAGCGATGGAAGAAGAGCAGAAACGTAGCAATCGAATGGCCCGAAAACGAAGATGGTGGTAGACAAAATTAACTTTGTTTCACTTACCTTTACCAGTACCGAACGAATTTTTTACTTTAGCTTTTTCTCGAAGATATGACGCAAGCAAACTAACTATTTTCCGCTTACAGTCCTCTTCATTAACATTTATGATGCTGGAGATTTCTCTCCAAGCATCCGCTTTTTTGTTTTTTTTTTAAATATTCACTATTGTTTGGATCCCATAGAACTGGAAAGTTTTGATAAATTTCAATTAATTTCAAACTTTTGTCTTCCGACCATTCCATGACCACGTGATAACACCAGTAATCCAACGCTTGATAACAATACAACTAATAAAAGTAAACAACCGCGTGGTGACACAAACCAATTTGTACTGTCATGTTCGTTCCGTGCTCGACCGAAAAAAAAATTTGCACGAATGCCGTCCACACTGCGCATCGAACGGCCTTTGTGTTCGTCGAAAAAACCGACAAAAATTGGTTCGTTGCGAATGGTTGCTGTATCAGCTCGGCTCGTGTTCGCGAACCCGTCAACACGAACGAACATGTTGTTCCTTACATGTTACATTACAGGCTCGGCTCGCTCGTGTGGACGCGGCTTAATGCTGCATTTCAGGCACACCAGCTCGTTTACCTATTACTCAAGTTTTATATCCTGTTTTAATATCAGTGGTATTCCCACAGGGTATACGCTGTACAATCTCGAGAAAAATGTATCTCAGGAAGTCCATGAGAACACCATTCCTCAAAAGATATGACATTCCTTTTGAGTGAAAATGATTTTGTCAACTCGTGACAAAAAAATCGCGCAGACTTCTTAAACCTAAGCATGAAATTATTCTGGACCACAAACAAGCACCGAGAGGTACTGCAAGCCCAAAGTGGTTTGACCTATAACAGGTTAAACCATTCCGGCTGGCCACCAAGAAATTTTAATAAATTTCTATTGGTTCTCCCAGCCACAAGAGTCTGAGAACAACAACAATGAAAATGAAAAATATTTGGTTCTGAATGACGTCAATATGAGCAGCTAAATGTACACGTGGACTCATCACTTTTGCGGCGTAAGGGGGGAAATCGAAATTTTATCAATGCTCATTAAGACTGATGCCTTATTGGCTGTTGATATTATCAACTCACAGTTGCTCATATTGACATCATCAGTAAACAATGCACTTGAAAAAATAAAGTTGAAATTTTTCACATGATCTCAAATGGTGTAACCTGTTATAGGTCAAACCACTTTGCTGCAAGCCTACTTTGAAGCTTGCAACAAGCTATTTAAGAATGGCTTCTTTACTTTCAGCGGCAACCAGTTTTTGAGCTAAAAATGTACGAAATAGTGGTAAAATCATCCACATTTGCATAGAATACAGATAGTGCGGGTGATTGGCTCATGTAGGAGAATCTTTCCTTGGTAGTACGACAGTATTTTGAATTTCACTCGCAGAACGACAATTTTTCTGATTTTCAACGCGTTAAGCAGTTACGATAACGCGATTTTTTTTCAAATTGTAAGTTAACCGTCATTCCGTGTTTATTTAGGCGCTATTATAATGTACATTGCATAGAGAAACACTTGTGCAAACAAAGAACGGCTTCCTCGCGAATTGCGAGTAGAAGTGCTCCACGATACTACGATAAGTATTACTTAAAATTTTCGACTCGGCCGCTGTATGCGATTCACTTCGATCTTTTCCATTTGCAAAAAAACTATTCGACAAAGTAACAAAGAATTCAGACGGTAAAGGATTTTCCACGAAATAAGCGTTCATAGTGGAATCAAAGCCCACTATCTCCTTTCCTATATCGACTTGCTTGATATGGCTCATCTTTAGGTTTATAAAAGGTTCGATAAGCTCTCGGGGGCCATTTCAACTTGATTATTCAGTCATTCTTCTAGTCAACCAAATAAATAAGTCGGAATCATTTTACTACTTGACAATATTCGAACACATTTTAGTCGCCATATTACGTCTGTTTCATTTTACTCAATTAGCAGTATTTATACGAATGCTATCAAAAACACTTGTGGTATTACATACAAATTTTTTTCGCATAAACGAATTTTCTGTAGTCTCATTCGTACTTCGACACTCGCAGTTAGTGATATTTCATTTCGAATTTTTATTCTACATTATCGTTGCCCGACAGAACAATAATGAATTCTTGGTTTAACGTATTAGGCATCGTGGTGATTCTATGTGAGTAACGCTACAGATTTTTAAATTTGATATTCGGAAAATTGATTTTTTTAATTTTTTATCTTTTACAATCATTTTCATTCGAGGCATTCAAAATTACTTCGGGGTGAGCACCGGCGCAGGTAAGTGAATATTTTAATATGCCGATTGGAATTTCTTCATAATTTTATAAAATACGTAACGCGATTTTATTATTATTTTTTTTTTTACATAGAAACGAAACTCAGTGAAAGTATGTATAAACATGTGGATTCAAATATTCGACATATCTATTACGTATTAACATTCGAAACTTGAATTTTTTTAAATAATTATTTTTTTCAAATATTTTTATTTGAAGACATTAAAAGGGGTTTAGGGATTTTCAAAATGTAGATTTTCATTAATGTATTATTTATATCGATATCAGAGTTTTTGAGGGTTGGAGAGCTGGAATTTGAGGAGAAAAAAAATGTCGGGAGCGGGAAGTTCATTCTTTGACCTCTTCATGTTGTGATGGGGTAACGTATATTGCAGCATTATATTTAAAAAATAAAATTTTTAGAACATTCCAACACTATTTTGAAATTTCTTTAATGCAAAATAAAATTTCAAATTCAAATACAAAATCTTTTTCAAAAATAAAAATTTTGAGAAACACTGAATACCATTTTGAAATTTTATAAATGTAACACTGAAGAGATATTTTGAGCTCATTGATCGTGAAAACCTCTTATCGTTATGATTGACGCATTTGTAAAAATTAATATTTTTAGAACCTATTAACCCCCATGAAGGCTCGAAATGGCAGATTGGAGTGAGCTTCGAATTTTTTGTCCTCAAATACCTAAACGATGAGATAAAATATATTTTTTTAAATTCCTGTTTAAGAACTTGTGAAATCTCCCTCTTTGCAGTTAGGAAGCAAAAATATCATCTAAATGGAATTTCTTGTCCTGCAAACCCCCATATCTTCTACGTATTATACTTCGTTTCGTAATCAAATTCAACTCAAGCTTTGAAAATAGTTTCGAGTTTTCGAAATATCGATTTGATACCGATTTCGAGAGTCTCAAATTACATTGATTCTTTACAGCTAAGTTTTTAATTGAAAACGATAGTTATTACTACCTACTTACCTGATTTAGGAAGGAGAGATCGGAATAGAGAGGTTGTCAAATCTCAACTTTTCAAACTCGTTGTGTGCTTCATACGACACGTACGTTGCGAAAACAGTATTCAACATTATCATTTCCATATCGACTCTCGTATTTATTTGTGTTTTAATTTTAATTTTCGTTTCCTTATTTGTTACTGTTCAGAGCGAAGAATAAAATTCTCAGATAAAAAAGATTTTTCGACGCGTAAATACGCTTGCTCGGCAAATCAAATTTTTTCGCTACAACGATTGTTCGGCTCGTAATATGAATGCTGAAATTAAATTTACACTGTGCAAGTGCCCCATGAAATTCCAATTTATTATTTATTTTTTGGATACAGGAAATTCTTATTTTAATTCAGAATAATTGAAAAAAATTTGGAATTTTCTAAATTTTGAAAAGAAATAGTGTTGAAAATGTTTTCAAATCTCATAAAATGAAGTAAAAATTCGCAATTTTCTTGAAACTCTTACTCCCATTTTGAGGAATGTTCTTGGTAACTTTGAGGACTAAAATTTTGTGCACATTCTCCTGTAGTATTTGCACTTTAGTCCACCTTAGTTGCGAATTTATTAACGAAATTTATTCTCACGAAGAAAAAATCGCGAATCGTCTGATATTCTTTCCATACTCGTATAATTGCCTATCGAGTGTATTTTTTTTAAACTATATCGTTCGATTAAGTTTATGTCATTACAACTATTTCGTAGAACAAGGAATATGGGTCTCTGTGATGGTTTCAAGCTTATACTGGAATATAGCTGAAGACTTGAAACCTGACGAGAAAGAATTGATATCATGGACGCGTAGTAAGTAGCGATGATTATTATCGAATATTTTATTTTTATTTTTTTCTTTGGTAATCATTATTTATTTCGTTATTATTATAATTATTTTTGGTTTGTAATTCGTAAATTTGCAGATGAAGAGATAAGGAGTGAAGAACACTTGGGTAAGTTTCATGTAAAGCACTTGCTTGCTAATTAAATAAAAAATTTAATTAGTTACGATATTTTTAAAATTTCTTTCACTCGAACAGATCTCGACCTATATGTACAATGGGTGAGAAAAGGAGCTGTAATATTAGCTGAAGCAAATAAAGAAAAAGAACAAGGAAAATTCGACGGTAACATAGCTAATTCAATTAAAATTTTTATTACCTTCGACGAACTCATCAAGCGATATGCAGCTGTAGATTCATTTTACAAAAAAATATGTAATAGTTTTCAATGCAGATTGACGCATACTAATTGTTCGATTTTAACCATAGTTCAAATTACAAATGCGAAAGACCAGATATTGAAAAAAATTCCAGGTATGCATTTAAATGTTGAATTTTACAATTTGATTTCTTTAAAATATGGTGTTTCGAATAAAAGTGAGGGGAAAAAATAGTGCAGCTTAGAGTGACATATTTTAATAAGTAGTTACTGCTTTGAAAATTTCACGCCACGTATGTACATTCTACTGAATGCGTGTGCAGTCTGGAGGCTCAAATAATATGCTATTTTTTTTATATGTGAAATTATCTTTTACAGTGGATTGCGCTGCTTCCATCAATGGTAATTGTCGTGTACTCCATTATTTATAAATGATAAATAAATAGTGAAAAATTGTTTTCTGATTTTCTCTAATCTACACCTTAATTTTACTCTGTCTATTAATCAATTCGTTATTATATTTTGTTTCAGAAATTTTAGATAGTCTAAACGCTGCTTTAAATGGCTTGTTTACCATAAAAGGTAATGAAACCAAACTTAAATTTGGAGGCATACAGAGTGTTTAATCACGATATAAGCGCCTTCGTACTACTGCAGGGCTACTTATATGACATTCATATATGATTGTTCCTTTCCCTAACTGCTGAAGGGGTAGAATTTCAAAGGTTTGAAATAATATATTTCACAACAAGGGAGGTAAAAGTGATTCTTGACGAGCGTGGGGCTTGTCACCCGAGCAAAGCGAGAGTGATAAGTCATACGAGTCTAGAATCAATTTTTCTCCCTAGTAGTGAACGAAATTTTTCTTGAGTGATTAGCGAGCGGGAGGTAAAGTAGCGTTTTCCTTTCTTAAGTATGAAAAATATTTTATACCTTTGTAGTGAACAATTTCAACTATCAAAGCCATATAAAATTTGAGTTTTGGGTTACTACTGACAAAAAATTGTCAGCAGTGAAGTGAATAGGTAAGGAAAAATGATAAAAAATGTGAATAATGATAGAAACAGTGTAGTTTCCTCATTTTTTGCACATAAATTTGAAAATCTCTATTTACTTACCTTACGTGAAGATGAAATGTTTGCTCACCTTCACTCTATCTTCCACCATATTTTGAGTGGATGATATCTAAGTAGCTGTAAAGGCTAAACTATAAAATTTTATTACTCATTTCTTCATAGGAATATAACCCAAGCTAAGGAGGAATATGTGATTGGTTCCGAATAGAGTATATAATTTAGTATTACTGACAAAAAGTGGACGACAGTGAAAGTAGTATTTATGGGAAAAAATAATGAAGGAGGTGTAATTGAAAATACCTTTGAAAAATTGTCTTTCAATGTATATATTTTTTTCAAGTTCATGAAGTCACTTTTGTTCCTGATTTTTCATAGAAATTTTTACTGGAAATTTCTATATTCTGATCAAAATTATCTTCATATGTTGGGCTCGATTTCACATTTTTACAATGCACTTTTAATATGCTTAGTGAAATTTTAACATAATTTTATCTAATATGCAACACGATTTTTTTGTGCATAGGAATGGAACTCAGTTCAAGTATGTATAAGTTTGTGGACTTTAAATCATCAACGTATCTATAATTAACATTCAGAAACTTGAATTTTATCAAAATCTATCACTAACGTCCGTTAACGTTTAATTCATTCGCATTAATTCAAAGTTTACTTAAACAGAGGTCACTTTTTCCATGGATCGCGTAAAAAGTTGATTCTTTTTTTGAAATTCTAGGTTCATCACAACTGAGACGATATGAGAGACTTATCGAAATTTTTTGAAAAGTCTCGTTATGTTTTTCGATACTTCTAAATCTACAATCCCTTCCAAGACCTTAAATAGGGTTCAGGGGTTTCCAAAGTTTCGGTGTTTATATATGTATGATGTATATCTACATCAGGGTTTTTGAGAGATGGAGAGTTGAAACTTGATATGGGTAAAGTTTTTGGGAGTGGAAAACTCATCTGTTCGGCAATTCAAATTTCTTTACTAAAATCATTATTCGGCTTGAGATATAAATGCTGAAATCAAGCCAAAACACTATTAGTCAAAGGCCTCGAAATTCGGCCTACCTTAGTTGTAAATTCATTTCAAAATGTATTCTTACAATGAAAAATTAGGAATCTTTTAATAAATTTTCCATACTCATAAAATCATCTATTAAGTGTATTTCATTGAAACTATTTAGTTCCACTAATGCTATGTTATTAACACCATTTCGTAGGAGAGGGAGTGCGGATTTCATCGGTTGTTTCAATCTTATTCTTGGATATAGAAAAAATCTTATTCCCTAAGGGAAAAGAATTGACACAATGGGTTAATTGTAAGTCACGACGATTTTTATCGGATATTTTATTATGTTTTTTGCTCTGGAATTCGTTTTATTTCATAATTATTATAATTTACTTTTTGTTTTGTGATACCTGAACTCGTAGATGAAGAAATAAAGGGAAAACGACGATGTGGTAAGTTTCATTCACTCATCCATTCTCATGTAAGAATGAAGTTATTGTTTTTCGGCTAATTGAAGAGCAAAAATCCGAACGATTCGCATTATAGATCTGACAAAAATGAATTGATGCTTGATAATGCGTTGAGACGTTACTCCATTCTTACGTGAGACGGAGTATAAAACACGTATTTTGCAAATTAAATAAAAAATCAAGTTATTTTTGAAAAATCAAAAGAATAATAACAGAAACGAAATTACAGTATTTTTAAAATTTCTTTCACTCGAACAGATCTCGATGCTTATGTAACTTGGGTGAAAAAAGGAGTTATGATAATAACCGAAGGAAATAAATCGCCACAAAATGGAAAATTCAACGGTAACATAGCTCATTTAAAAAAAATTTTAATTATCCTCACTACATTCATCTAGCAAAATGCAGTTTTTGAGTCATTCTACAAAAAATCTAATAATTTGCAATGGAGATTGACGCGTATTAATTATTCCATTGTAATTATAGGTTCAATTGATAAAGCGAAAAATGATTTAGAACAGAATATTCGAAGTATGTATTTAAATCTTAGACTTTGCAATATTTTTATTTGATTTTCGTGAGACGTGTTTTTTCGAATAAAAGTGTGAAAGAAACATTGCAGAAGAGAGTGAGATATTTTAATAATTAGCAACTGATTTGAAAAATTCAAGCGAAATTTGAAGTGGGCCAAACCACATACATTCAACTGAATACGTGTACACTCTGAGAACTCAAGTAACATTATGCTCTTTTTTTAAACGTGAAATTATTTTTTACAGTGGATGCCGCCGTTATCATTAATAGTAAGTGTCCTTCACTCAATAAATAGCCAAAAATTCTTTTGTTATTTTTTTTAAATTCAAGAACTTTCTACTATCTATTAATCAATTCCTCATTTTTATTATTATTTTTTTTTTAGAAATATTTGATAATCTAAAGAAATCCTTGAATGAATTTCATACCAACAATGTGAATGACTAAATGCACGATCTTGTCTCCGGGAGTTGTTTTTAAAAACAATAATTTTGTTTTTATTTTATTATTGTTAAGAATCTATATTTTATTTAGTGATTTATGATTTTCAAAATTGTACCTAAATATGGAGCTATACACGGTGTTTCCCCGTAGGGCTACTTATGTGACATTCATGTATAATTGTTTTCTTCCTTCACTGTTGAATTACAAAATTAAAAAAATTTTTTTTATACCTTTGTAGTTGCTAATTTCAACAAATATTTCTAAATTCCCATATCTTTCGCCAAATCCTCCCGGAAAGGTCAAACTTCGTATGTGGAATTAGACTAAAGTATGACCCCTCAAATTTGAGTCAAAATGAATCCGAAATGGAGAATTGCCGAAATTTGAGGAAGGTTTGAGGAGCCTCAAATAGTTCAGATTTGATAATAAAAGACTCATATAATTACTATAGTAATTAGAAGTGAGTTTGTATTTCATCTTGACTCGTGATTTTTGTGGACACGATATTGTCCTCAAAATGTGGTGGGGTTGAACAAAAAATCGAAAATTGTTTATTATAGTGTTGGATGATAAAGTGAGTGCAATGGACTACAGTATTTCAATTTTATCCTCTTAAAATAATGTAGAGAGGAGCATGAGCAAAAAATGGCTTTTGGTGTGGAAATCATGTGAGAAATTCCTCACCAAATTGACGTAGGAAGATCAAACTTTATGTGTGGAATTAGTTGGGGCTATTGTGAACCAAAGTACTATCGGACTCTGTAATAGATATAGCTTATAAGATTGGGAAATTACTTGACAGAATTACCTTCAAATGTAAACCAGCTTCAATTAAAAACTCTGTTCCAGTAATGCTGCTTAACTGCTTACTTCTTTTTATTGAGGAAATACTATAAGTATTGTTAATATTTTTAGAAATAATTGCCTAATTAGGAATTCGAGAAGGCCTGTTTTCAGCACCAACCTGAAAGATAGTTCTCAGCCTATTTTCATTCTTCAAGGATCCTTAAAATATGAATTCACTAACCAAGTATGTAATTATTAGCATTTCTTTATGTGATTGATTAAAAGGGTGACCAGCAATCATAAAATTATTTTTTCGAACATATGAATGAAAAAAATTTACCATTTCATATTCTCTTTCAATAATGTGAATTTTGGTGTTGAAATATCATACCTGTTCTACTTTCTGAAATCCGACGAAAAAATTCATTAGGTAAAATATCTTACTGCAAATGGAAGGCTTTGGCAAAAGCAGGAAACACTTGAAAACGATCAAACAATCTCTCATTTTCTTTCTCCTTCCAACATATTCCGGGTTACGTATGAATTTCACCCTTCGGCCTCGTCTCTCGTACTCTTTACCGCAAAATTAAGCTCTAAATCGAAGAATACGTCGTAAATCTTTTAATAAAAATGTCGAAAATTTCGCTTTCATCGCATATACGAGAAAAAATATACGCGAAATTCTATCATCCCTTGTATTTAGTAAACATCGGTGACGAAGGCAAAAACGCAGCAGCCCGTTTTTGGTTCAGTAAAACTTAATATTTCGTCGAACATACGGCGCTGACACAAGTCGTAGGTCCCGCGCTCCACCTATCTTTTATATACGCCTGACGTAATGTACAAATCGGTAGTCGGCACCGTTCTCATCGTCATAAACTATTGTATAAATTTACATTTCATTTGAATGTTCATTCGCTTATGACGAACGCAAACCGCCGCCCAGCGTCGTCTCGTCCGAAAAAGCACCCAAATGCCTCGGGGCTTCTCATTTTCAATTTTTTCCTCGTAAAACTTCAAAGGAAAGCTCGCTTTATATTGGTGACACCAAGGTTAAATGCTGTCTAATGTCAAAAAGGTATCGTACTAAAGTTCAAGGGTACGAGTTGAAAGTTTATTCATATTTTTTTAAATTATAAACGTCGATGCCTGTTATATTAATGAAATTTTTTCGAGAAATTTAAGAAAATTTTGCGATGAAAGTGTTTAGGAACAGACAAACATCAAGACATCTCAGTAAGATTAACAGCTGTGACGATTTTTATCGCAGATTTTAAAGCTACGAGTCCGAGATACATAGATTAACCCCCCTCTCTGATCAACTTGAGAAAAAGAAATCTAAAGGCTAACGGACTTTTATTAATAAAAACATACTCCTCCCTCAACGGTGAAGTACATTATAACCATTCCATTCTTCGATATCAATTTTATTAATGATTGCTGCAATCATGTTTCCAATTTATTTTAGGTAATTTCGAGAGAGAAAATCTAATGTTTGAGATGCATGAAGAATTTTATTCGATTTTAAATCCAAATAATTTCCCAAGCACTTCAGTAAATATGCAATTTCTTGCGGTAGAAATTCACAAAATTTTTTCATGAATGTATGGAGATTATCTCCACTAAAAACATGCGAAAAATCGCCATTTCAAAGCAACGAGCGTAACTCACTGGGGCGTTGGAACATCCAAAAAGTATTTTTTCATTATAGGTATCTCTTCAAGGTTTGATCATAGGGCAAAAATAGCTGAGTACAATTTTATTCTACACTAAATTTCCTACAAATTTCATACGAACATTTTTGTGTTACAACTCAAAGGTGGGGAGTAAGGCATGTTTGAAACCTCATACTTTAGAAGCTTCATAATAAATTACAATTGACTCGATTTTGCGTGATGTAACATTATACATATGAATGAAAAATGCACATATGAGGACTTGTGACTACATACTAACCCAATCATGACCCTATGGAGGTTTTACCCACCTACCCTCAAATAGATACCTATCTAAGTACGAATATTTTCATGTAATCAAAATTAATATGCGTTTAACCTTCAAAACGCACACGTGGTAAAATTCACCACCTCAGACATTTAAGGAGCGTTATAGACAATACGGTAGGCGCGACGTACTCTAACGCTTGCGTGCGAGAATCCTCTTCAGCTTCTTAGCATAATACGCTACTCATCGAATTTTTCCTCTCATGTTTGACGGTGGAGGGTGTGACCGAAGGTTTTTTCTTTTTTAATTTTTTCTTGTAAAAATTAAAAAAAAAAATTTCAATACGTTTTGTAAAACACGGAACCCGACAGTATGTTTTATGATGAATTTATAAAGATGACCGATTTTTTAAGACGATGAAAAATTGTTTGCTCAAGTCATTTCTTCGCGGTAGTTGGTAACACTGCTTGTTTATTCTACCACTCCTGTAAACTGTCTAGCATGTTGTTGTAGCTACGATTTAAGGAAATTTTTACCATATCCCGTCATCTGTAGACCTAATAGTAATGCTGTAGCTAATTTTTAATATTTTTCGAGTGTGTTAATGTACTGCGTAATCGTGTATGATAACTTCTAACTACACACGAACTTCATAACGAGAATGAACTGATTATAATATATATATTTTTAAAATGAACGATAATGTATAAATATTTTCTCGATTTAGTGTATATTTACATACTGTATTATATCCTCGATTCTCTCATATCGTCTTCGAATATATGTATTTATAATACAGAACTAACAACATTTCATGCAATTATTTCATCCCCGATGTTATTGTATATATGAGTGGGCAGGAGGAATTGGGATACATATGAAATTAGTATATAATTGGAACGTATTATACATGATTGTGTAGTACATTAAACGCATTTTATTCACATTAAAATATTCGTACTTTGGGTTAGTATCCATTTGGGAGTAGGGGGCTGAGACCTCTATACGATCATAACTGAGTTGATATATAGTCACAAGTCCTCGTACATACATTTTTCATTCATATGTATAGTGTCACATCACACAAAATCGAATCAATTGTAATTTCTTATATAGCTCCTGAAGTAACAAATTTCAAACGCCCCTTATTCCCCGCCTCTGGGCCATAGTAAAAAAATGTTCGTGAGAAAGTTGTAGGAAATTTAATGTAGATTAAAACTGTTCTGAACTATTTTTGCTTTACGATTCACCCCTGAGGAGATATTGCAAAAATCCCGTTATTGGGGTGTTCCAACTTTCCCAGTGGGCTACGCTTACCATCTAGGAATGGGCACTTCTAGTATGTTGTTTGTCAAAATGGTCTGCATATTTATGAAAAAAATCAACGATTCTTATGTGGTCTACATTTACTGGCCTAGAGGTTCTCCTATATAAATAACATTGGACTGAATAGCTTGAAGAGTAGTAAATTCAAAATTATAACTATCAAACAAATAATTCCAGAAATTCTTCCCTTACCCACCCACCCATTTACCTTCACAAAAGGAAGTATCTTACTGATTGTACCACGAATTTGTTAGCACCATTATTGTAAAAATCCCTCTCTACCTTCACTGCAATCATAGTGAATTAATTTTTTTTCGTAACAGTCAAGATTTTTAAAGTCATTTTTTATGCACTACCTGAACTTATGTTTTCGATTATGCGTTCCTATATTCCTGTTATTTAATGGGTAAGGTCTTCCCTTCAACGGTACGAGTCCATGTGAAGCATCGGATGTATATTTTGGATTCTTGGGGGGGGGGGGAGGAAGATCTGCAAATAAAAAATAAAAAATTGACGAAAAAACATCCTAATCCACTTATATATTATTTTTCATTATCCTTAATTGGAATGAAATACATACTCTTACCTTTTTTGATGGTAAACGAAATTTTTAGCTTGAACGTATACGTATTCATTCCATTACGTACATATAGATATAAGTGAAGGGACTCAGTAATTATCAAAAATAAGTACTCATTCCGCATTAGACAATTTCAGTATGCTGTTTTAAAAGCGTTGTTTTAATTAGATATCTAATTGTACCTACGTTGATGTTTATAATTTGTCGGAATTGATATTCCGTGTACCCAGAAGTAAGCTAGTAACAAGCTTTTTGAAACGAATATTAAAGTTGGTAATCGAATGAAAAATGCTAGCGCAGCCAAAAGAAATTACACGTTTGGCGCGAATAAAAGCTTCATAGCGCGGTCGTCCGCACCAGAGTAAACGAAAGGGGTTAGGGGAAGAAAAGTTATATCACAACTCAAAGGTACGCGACTGTTATAAATTGTTTCAAAGGTGAAATAAAATTATTCTGGAATAGCTACTTTTGTCGAACACTTTGCATGTAATTACAGCATCGTTGCGATGTAAAAAGCACAGTTCCTATCATGCGGTGAAATGATATTTATAACTGTGAGCAGCAAATGGCTATACTTTTCTGACAAATATTAACGGTAATGCCAGGGCCAAACAACGATGTAATGCGAAGAAATTGCAACTTCGGTTTCGATTTCGTTAGTGGGAATTTTTTTATTCGCTTGTATGACTTAGGAGCGATGGAATATTACCTTAAGATTTCGTAACTTCGTGTGGTTCAAGTGGAAGAAAAATATTTTTGCCGATGTCCTACACACATGCCATGATGTTTCTGTATGAGTGAAATGCCCTACACAATCATTTTACATTTCGTGTAACTAAAGCGAAAATAGAAATATCCGAAGAATAGGTATTCAAAGCAGATTGCTATATTTACTTTCATTGATAACAGTTTCAAATTTTTTGGCTGAGACTATTGTACATTTTGGATGAGCTCATTTCAAGCGCTTTAAATCCATTAAATAGTTTCCTCCTTTATTTTTTTCATTTTCGTACTTTCTCCCCTCTCAACCGTTTTTCGTTTCAATCGACGCTCGGCGCGCCGTAATATACCGTTGTAGGCATTAATTGCCTCTTATAAAAATGGCAAAAAGGCATTAAAAATGAAAGGAAACAATGAGTCTGGGTCTCCTTATTGTTTGAACAAGCCCAAAGAATAATTAAAAGAAATTACGAAACGGACACATTAAATTTTTAAACGCGAAATGTCGAGCCCGACGGGCCTGAAATTACCTCCCGCTATATTTGCATTCGCCAGACACAAGGGACATCAGACTGGTAGATTTTGCTACCAATTTATTCGCGGTGGTATGGGGTGATCTTGCTTTTATCTCCCTTCTATTATTATTAGTATGAAAGTTCGGGTTTATTAGGGGTACTCAATATGCAATCAGGTTAAGGCACCCTTGTTCCATCATGTATAGAGTGCTGAATGAGTTCTTTAGTTTTAAAATACAGAAGACAATTGCATACGTGGTTGAGTATCGCAGAATCAAGAATGCAGTCACAACCTTACATAGGCGAGTTAGTGACCGATTTAAAAAAATGTTTGTTTTTATTTCTATAAAATACTCGGTACTCACATTTATTCAGAAAATAATACCCCATCGATCTGTGTAAAATTTTTTGTATTAGTATTTTATTCTACAAGTATTTAATTATTATAAGCTGTACATATTTTTTTTCATTCTAATGTCAGTAACTTAGCACGTGACGATAATTTTTTTTTTCAAAACCATTTCTCTCTTTTCATTTTTTTTTATACCCATTCTGTAGAAAGGTGCAAATTATCTTTTCAATAATGAATTAGATGTAAATGAATAAAGTAAGAAAAGAATTTAGGATTTGCTTAAACCGCACTCCTCCTTTAAATGAAAGGTAAAAAATTTCATCACTTCAATTCAGAGTTGCAAAACTAAACGGATACTGGTTTTAGTTTTACGTTTGTGGTTCCAATCCTGTTTTAATTTCAGGTTCAAGGTTTTGGTTCTGTTCCAATTTTTTTAATATTATTTTCTTGTTTCTCTTTGTGCTTACGTTAGGGCGATTTCCAAATTATTTTAAACTTTAATCGAGTTTGTTTTTTTTATTTTTGATAAATGTTTTTTTTTTACTTTTCAAAATGTAAATCAGAAATAACATTAATTGTTTTCAAAAATCAGTTTTCAAAGGTATATTGAAATAAATTCTGATTTTTTTTGATTCTGTATTAAGATATACCCAGTAGTCCGGACCCGGAGGAACTTCCTCCTTCCTCCCTCTCGACGCCACACAGAGGGAGATTTTGAGATACAGGTGAACAAAAATCGAATTCTGTTTCTTTTGAGCAGCAATATATCAGAATACAGGTATTTTGGGCTGCTAAATCAAATTTTTTATTCATTTTGACCCTAGCTACAAGGCCCTGCCCCAAAAGGGAAGGTGTACCTCAGTTTTTCAAAAATCATGTGTGAGGTGTTAAAATGTATGTATTTTAGGTTCTAGAGTTCATTTTTGAAAAAATTTTTGCATTAGTTCCCAAACCTGATGCCCTGTGAGGGAGGGGATTCAATAATTTTGAAAAAAATCTTGTGATGTCCAAATTTATGTTTTGTAAATTCTAGAATTCATTTTTAAGAAATTTTTTGCAATAGATTCGCAACGTGATGCCCTATAGAGGAGAGGGATGTTCAAAAATTTTTGAAAAAATTTTGTGATAAAGATTCAAAATGAGAGTATTGCGTATTTTAAGTGAAGTAATGGCTGAATAGGGACGTTTAGAGATATTGTACCAATTCATGGTTAAAGCACCCATCTTGGCAAGTTTAATACCGTTGAAACCTTTTTCGGGTGTCATCGGGAAAAAAACTGGCAAACCTTGATAATATGTAAAATTTCTATAAAATCATACCTACTTTATCTCTATTTCTCATCGAATCATAGAATGTAATTAAGAAAGTAAATACACCCTAAAGTAGCCGAGAAAATTCTCTTTTCAACCATGTATAATATTAAGGTTATAGATGAAACCATCGTTGATAAATGCATGCAAATGAAACACAGTAGAGCTAGTGATTTATGATGCCATCCACAAGGCAGGTTTCGACTAGTACTGTCGATTATTAAAAAAATAATCGATTAATGGATTATTCAAAAATTAATCGATTTGATTATTAATCGAAAATTGACCAGTTCTTTAATCGATTAAAATATTTAACGATTTTAATCGATTAAAATATTCTACGATTTTAATCGATTAAAATATTTGACAATTTTAATCGATTAAAAAATTCTACGATTTTAATCGATTGAAATACTCGACGATTTTAAACGATTGAAATATTTGACGGTTTCAATTGATTAGAATAATCGACGCTTTTAAACAGCAATCGAAGTCTTTACAACACTTTTATTTGAATGAAATATTGAAATAAACAAAAGTAAAATTTTTATTTCAATGAAGTAATGAAATAAACAAAAGTGATATTCTTTATTTTGAATTTTGGAATAAAAATATAAGTTTTTTGGCTTTGGTAGGGAATAAAATGGCTAAGTATATCTCTAACATATGTAGATCTTAACTTCTATATGATTGAAAATTTGAAATTATTCAGGTTCAAAAATAAGTGCGGTCATGAGATCTTTACAGTAATCATTTACAGCTTACAAGTTCATGTTCATCAACTTCGACAATTGAATGATTATATGAATTAATCACGATTAATTCAAACAGGCGATTATTTTAGACAATTAATTATTTAAGCGTGGATCGATTAATCGACAATTTGGTTAATCGCGATTAATCGACGATTTGGTTAATCGAATAATCGATTATTCGATTAATCGATTACAAATGTTTAGTCGAATAATTTAAAATTTTAATCGATTAAAATCGACAGCACTAGTTTCGACGTGTGTGGTGGCGATCAACAGACTATCTAAGATCGCACAACATTGTATATGATGTTGTTATAGTGTTAGTAAAATGCAGCAATGTGTTTTATGTGAATTTTAAGACTTCAGTTTTTCGATTTTTGCTCACCTAAATCCCAAAACCTCCTACTGTGCGCCACTGTATATGCAGCGACTTGGCTGTAGAGGCATCCATACCAATTTTTTGCGGTTGAAGTTCGATGAACGATGGGAGAATTCTTCTTTCTTCATGTAATACTCTTTCACTCTAAATAACTGTTGAAAAATTTTCCTCAATTTCCCAATAACGTATCAAAGAAATAATGGATTTCCTTCAACCATTTCAAGTTTTGAACTTCCAAGTATTAGTTCATGGTCAATTTAGGAAGCCCCTTTGGTTCATTTCAGGGGGAGCAACACTTCATCGTTTTGGTTACCACACTCTTATGCAGAATGAAATAATTGATTTGCCTTATTGACTACATATAATGCAATGATGTGTTCTATATCTTACTGTGCACTCCTCCAAACACAAATCACCACAAATTTTGATTACGAAAATCCGGCGATGAAAAATATACTTATTCAACAATAGCTTTACTTGCGGTTGACTGCGTACAATTCACTTCACTTACTGAATTATATGATTCATCGTTGATACGCTTCCGTGAATATGAAAAGAAGAAATATTCGGCAGTTCGTGGAATTACTTCATTACAATAAAGGCCAATCTGTACGTGTATAATTTAAGAAATGATGCTGAAATATGACTAAAGCATCCTGTTTTAATAGATTTATTAATTTTAAAAATTATCGTATTTGTGGAAGTGGTGAGTAAATATTGCAGATGAGAGAATATCCGTAGATCTAATTCTTTTCCGTTACATTGAAACCCTACATATTTGCATTATATCTTCATGTTTTAATGACTCCAAATAAATAAATGATAGGTCTATCTCGGGCATTCTTCGAGACAGCAACAATTAGGCGCAGATTAGAAGGCTTTTCATATTTGTAATGAGTAAATGGTCGTTTAAAGGAAAAAGTACTTGAAAATTTTATGCTTCGCCATGCCTAGTGGTAACCATAAAGTAAAACTTTTATACGTAAAGTTGGTTGGATTATTGCATGATTTACGCGTTCTAGTCGAGTTCTCGGATACCGTTGCCGGAGCTTTTAAATTAAAAATAAAGTTAACAAAGAAAGCGAGTTTTAACATACCACCGACATCATGTATATAGTTTTTCGCGATGAATATAAACACGCTTAGTGTAGTCGCATCTTCTCATTCCAGAACATTATCCGGAGCGCGTTTCGAAATTAACATTCGGCTGAATTATTTGCATGGCATCTGAATTAGCTAAGCACCGCCTTTTCGTCTTTTCACATTCGCAAAGGTCACGTTGATCGTTGAATACAAATGTAAAATTGATACGACGCTTTGTATAATACGAAACAATTATTGTAAATACTTCGGGGACCCATTAATGCTAGGCCGCGTTCCCGGTAACGTTATTCGAAAAGAAGTTCAATTTAAAAGAACACCGTGGTTCCTAAAATTCGCCCTTATCGTTTCCATAAATCATACTCGTAGCCGTATACAATAAGTAATAAACAACAATTTACTAAATACCGCTAACTTATAGCGATCACGTACTCACTCATATACTATCTACCTGACGTCAGCGTAAAAAACATATCGCAGAAACTACCGCGTACAGCGTGCGTGTTTTGATAGTTTTGACATATTTATTCGCGTACCCTACAGCCCTTCCGAGTATACAATAAGAACGCTAATTTCATTCGATTTATAATACCTTATCTATAATCAACTTATAATTAGCCAACTTGGCATTTAGCCCGCAGAACCTAGCATATATTGTATTGTTAACTTGAACGATAAATAACTCTATATAGGATGGATTCTGTATTGATAAAACTTATATTATACACATCACTGTTTATGCAACTATATGAGGGTTTTTTCGCTTATACTACCTATAGTGTATCGCAAGTACGAGTTAATTAATGAGAATAAGATATCAGACTAGGATATGGTTTTAGTTATGAGCAGTGAGCACCTAAGTGAGTTCGTCTTTATACGTTATGTCTTGAAGTTTAAAGAGATGAGTGAATTGAGAATCTTCTTCCTACTTTGTGATATAAAATTTTCATCTTCATAGAGTAATATATCTTCTAGAATAGCCACTGTATGACCTCCTTCTTCTTGCTACCTTACAGAGCGTATTCTAACGTGCAGCTCTGCGCATTTTGTGTAGCTCCAAAAAAAAATTGTGCGGTTCCAAAAATTTGAACATTTTAACAATTTTTATTAAACGACAAAACTCTTACAAATTTACGTAAGTTGATAACATATAGTCAATAAAAATTTAAACAAATGATTTTTTTTCTCCACTTTTTTTCCAATTTGAGAATTAATCGTCTCTTCATCTCCCATATTTGTATCCACGAGCAGTAAAAAATAAAAAATTTCTCAATGAAAGCACGTGTGTTTGTGCAGCTCCAAAATTTTCTTAGAATACCCCCTGCTACCATATTTATTAACTAGAGTGGATCAAATTCTGATTTTTTTGAAACTTGATGGTAGGTCTAGGAGGATAGAAAAAAAGTGCTAAATATCCTATATTAGTATACTTGGGAAAATTTCAGCCTCTTATGTCGATATAGTTTGTTTTGTTTTAAAATTATGAGAATTTCAGTTCTGAAAATTTAAAGATTTTTGGATTTGATGTACAAGTAATGCTATTGGTCGTATGTTCAAACGTCCGTTTTTTTTTTTTTTTTTTTTTCAAATAGAGAATCCCCTCTAAAAACCATCTTTGAAAGTCTGATATAGTCGTCCTCGAACGTCCGAAGAAATTGTCCTCGAACGCTCGAATCGTTCAAGAACGTGTACTTGAAAGAACTGTCTTCAAACGTCGAATCTGAATCTGTCATCAGATTGGATCTAACATACCTCAAAATTAAAGCCCTGTGAAACGAAGAGTACTTATAGCCATGGGCAGAAGAAGTGGATCGGATACAGTTTGAGGGCTCTAGGCGTTTAGCAGGGAGAATTTCGTAACTAAAACTCCTTAAAATTTTGGAAAAGATGTTTAGATGAATTAAGCTGTGATTTTTTTTTTCATTTCTTATTTTTCATCGTTATTTCAAAATTATTATGTATGTGTATTGCAGTATCAGACATAGCTGATGGAGGGAGGGTGGTATTAAATCACCAAGGATATTTTTGGTGTTATTTTAATTACAAATATAAAGAGCGGAAATAACCCAACACTTTTTTTAGAACGTATCAACTTTTTGGTAATTTTAAACAATTTATTATGTTTTCCACTTGACTTTAAGGATCTAATCCCCCCCCCCCCCTCCCAAGCAAAGATCCTAAAACCAGGATTAAAAATCCTGTCAACTGAGCGTGTTTTCAGCTTGTAGACATAATTTTGAAATTTTTGGACAAAGAACTTTAAACCCGTTCTTAGCTGTTGGGTAGATGATTCATTGTTACATTATCTAACACTGTTTTTTTTTGAAATTGGAGCTTACCTAATTCACTACTTGATTTTAAGATTATATGACAAGACAAGATAAAAATAATCTTTCTTATTATTGTCGTTTCTTGAAAAGTAAATCAAAGAATATTTTTTGTTTTTTCCACATCGAAAAACTTGTATAGCAAGATTTTTTGTAATACTTCTTACCAATTATTAGAAATATTATTTTTCAATTTTTCAAGACCCAAAAACTTGTTTTTTTTTTATCCTTTTATTTTGTGTCCCTCGACATCTATGGTCATTTGTGACAAAAAATTAAAGCTACCATTTTCATGAAATTCAAATTTTTATCAAAGGAAAACTTTGAAGAATGTATTTTGCGATTTGTTCGCATTATTTTAATCACAATAATAAACTTTCCACAAACGCATACTGCTTGTCCAATTGCCCATGCATGTCATTTTTCAATTAATTTCAAAAAAGAGGGAGGGGAGAACGGTGCTGTGCAAAATAAATCTGGGCCCGGAAGAAAAATAGAGGAAAAGAGGAATACTGACATTTCAGTTCTTTATTTTGCCAATGACGAATTGATTACTCTATTATAATTTTGATTTTGATTTTTCTGCAAGCCCAAGGAATAAGCTCGAGCCCAAGAAAAAGGTTCCATTCCATCACCCGTGGTTAGATTTGTTGAAGGCTTTCTTTGAAAAATTGTTGTAGAATTCAAAATCGTAATTTTCGGAAACCTGTACTTTCTACTTACATATGTGACGGCATCCAGTAAAAGGGACCTAAGGGTAGGACGGTCAAAAATTTTTTTATTTTTGATTCTTATTCGAAATTTCATTAAAATTTGAATAGAAGTGGTCCTAGACCTCAAAAGTCAATTTTGAGTGAGACATAGCAATTTTAAGTGAGTGAGGTCGAAAAAAAAATTCCAAAAGAAAGGAACCTAAGGGTTTTTCACTCTGAATTTTTTTAGATTTTGTTAATGTGAAATTAATGGTAAACTTTGAACTGCTCTCATGAACAATTTCTTGGTCGTTAGGTCCCTTTTTCTAGACGCTGTCACATATATGTACTACAACATACATTATATAGGGTTGAAAAATTGAAAATTTTGGGAAGGGGATGTGGTGGGAACGAAATCTATATAATGTGTAATTCAAAATTGGTGCGACTGAATACCACCGCTTACCTCTGTGAAGGTTGCAAATTTGAAATTCCAACATTTCGTGATATTTTCTCGCTTAATGCTAGATTTCTTTCTAGAAGAAAAATTTCTTGTCTTGCTTGAACATAACAAGAAATTAACCAAGCAAGAAAACATGTCTCGCAAGAAATCTTGTCTTGTTCAGTTTCACTACTTGATTTACCTGATTTGCTGTCGAACAAGTTGCTAAGACAGTGTTGCCAACCCAAATGGAAAAAAATCCCCGAATTTGGTGGGGGAAAAATCCCAGGTACGGGAAAAAATCCCAGATCGTGTTTTTAAAATATGAACGACTTTTTTTTTTTTTTTTTTTGTTTGCGAAGTATATATTCATTAAATTGAAATTATAATTGAAAAATTTTATTAATTTTAGATTACACCTTACTGCAATTAGGGGAATTACTTTATACTTTATATTGGATTAATATAAATTATAAAAAAATAATAAATAAATTAAAGATAAAATCAAGAGATTATTATTTCTATCCTTGGACAATATTAAAATACATTAATGCAAAAATAATCCTAAAATTCAATTCAACAAACTTAACTACTTGTGTGGCTTTGCAGTTTGCTTTCCTAGGTAAGAGGTAAAAATGTAAACAGATTAACAGAACGTCATTCTTACCAACTCAGAGACTTGACGAAATGGTGAACACTGAACAGGAAAAATTCGAAAAGAAAATCTGAAAGTTTAAAACATAAATCTGCTATAAAGTTGAAAAAATCCCAGAAAAATAAGAAAAATCCCAGAAATCAAGAAATCCCAGAAGATCCCAGCATGTTTTCTAAAAATGTCGAAAAATCCCTAGATCCTGGGATTTATCCATAGGGTTGGCAACCCTGTGCTAAGATTTCTTGACTCACGGTTTAATCTACTTTATTTTCTGGTGTTCAGGATCTGATGCTTGTGGGCTTATTCCAAATGATTCCAAAGACTAGTCTTAAGTATTGCTTTGCCAATATAATTTCATACTTTACCTGATTTTCAAGACGCTCTACTGAATCTACTAGATGGTGAAATTTTCCATTATTGTAAATTCGTCGTGTTACTGATTTATGAAAATCAATTTACTTTTCCTCACCTCTTTGGTCCGAAAAAAAACTTGTTTGATGTTGATTGCAAAAACGATTTTGATTGTATAAAGACAATACAGAGTTTTCTTTTTTGAACAGGAGAATTCCAACTCTTCGTTGGCATTTTATTCGCACTACCTTAAGCTCAGAGTACTTTAACGTGCTGATTTAAATTTAAATATCGACTCTCAATCGCTTGCGTTGATAATTTACAAGTTCAATGTCTCTTTCAAGATCGCTACGTGCGGACTTGGTTCCCGCGAGAGTACACTGAGCAGTGTCCACTTTATCAAAGAAGCAGCGTGTTTTAAACATTACTGAGCATTTGAGAAGTCAAAAAGGGAAAGTTTTATCACATCTTATTTCCCGATCCGGGAGCAAAATGAATGCGGTCATTGTAAATTCGTTATTTTACAAAGCGGCAATCAAGATAATTTACGACTGGGAAAATTGTGAAAAATTTTTATTATTAGCGTAACTTTACGAGAGATATCATTGTTACGCTCTATTGAAATAACAAATATCTTGATACGCGAACCCGTTATAGTCTACGAACGCCGGGCGTGTACCGAATAGTATGTGCGGTGTACGCTTCGAAAATATGTCCTTCTAGATCAGTGTTTCAGAAAAGGAAAAAAAGCAATAAAATTTTTCGCCATTGGGAATTCTTGCGTGTAATATTTTTATTTTATTGACGAATAAAATCGAGCTTTCATCGAGCTTGCTTTATCGTGCTGAAAAGTGTGCGCCGAATTTTGTATTTTTTTGAACCCTCTGGCTTCTTCGATGTGATTTGGAAAATCATTTTCAACCGTTTCGTAATTATTCGAGAAAACGCAACGTTACCATTCGTGATTCAGCTTCTCCCGCATATATGTAAAATACGCGGGAAAAACGATTTTCATCGAGTAATAAATAACAATAATAAAAAAGTTGGGATATTTTTTGAAGTAGAGAAAGAACTGCTCTTCACATCCGGCATATATATTTCCATTCCGTACGTTAACGTTATTAACGCTATTTTTGCCTGTTTTGTGTGTGTGTGCCGCGGAGTGAGAAAAAAAAAACCTTCATAGATCTTTATAATTTCAAACGGATAGAGTTCTTTTCCTTTTTGCCCGTTAAATTCAGATAGATAATCTTCGCAGGATAATTTATCGTCCGTCTAATGAGGTGGATAAAACGCTACCCCCGTACTTTTCTCTGTTTATGTGAGTTATGGATATAAGTTGGGTATCTTTCTTTCTTAATCTCCTGATGTCCTTTTGTTTTATCCGTATTTTATTTTACTCTTTTTTTTCCTTTTTCTATTTTTACGCTATATCAAGTTTAATATTAAGCTCAATTTCCTACTGGTGTTCCGTTTTTCGTAATTTATACCGCCGCATAAATGTTACCGTACGTCGTAGCCGTGAAAAACAACAGTTTTGAAATTACCGACATTTATCAAAATGTGAAAAATTTATATGTGCTTTTGAAGGCGTGAATTGGATGCGGAAATTTGGTGTAATTGCGAGCGCGATGGAAAAGGTGAAGGTCATTGGGAGGTTCGAAAAGAGGTGATACATATTTTGATTTATTTTTGTCGCAGTTCGAACCCAGTTGAAGTAGGTTGTGCGATGAGGCATAATTAATAAATATGGAAACATGCACATGCCCATAAGCGCATATAAGATGCAGTCCAAATGCATATATTATTAAATTGAGAAGTGATTACTTGCTAAGAAAATTATTAATTTATAATAATTATGTACAATATATCACATTGTTAGGCTATACATCAGGTAACCCAGCAGTTACGTTTTCTTCAATACCCAAGTAATTTTCACCTCGTAACATTAGTTCAGTGCAGTGTTGCTTTAGCTGGGGCAGATAGACAGGAATTTTCATACAGCTTTCGAAAGCGACCTATCTGGATACATATACGTTATATGTATTACAGACCTTTTATCGCAGTTCCTTACTTGTCATTATTGTCCGTTTTTTTTTTTTTGTGAGAGGGAGGGGAGAGCGGAGGGAAGAAATGAGTGAAGCTTTGGTGCAACTGGAGCAGCTTTTTGCAATGCATTTCTGTGCTGCCCAATGCCCACTGTCCAAGTTTAGCGAAGTTCTTTGCCAATTAGATTAATTCAGTCTATATCTACGAAAAGTTATAATACTAATAGTACCTTCGGTGTAAAAGAAAAACGATAGATACAGATTCATTGCTGCTGAAACCGGACCGTTTTTGAAAATTTCTTGACGAATTTTGTATTCGTCGTTTGGAAGCTCACGAATATTTTTTGCTACGATACAAATAATAAGTATTATATAATGTATTTTTCATAATTTCGCTGGAAACCGTACTAATTCGATTGTTAACCTTTGTGAGTTATTTGACATCGTATATCGGGACATTCGGGAGTATATGCCAGCATCCAATACCAGTAAATCCTCGTTGGTTTTATTGGATAAGGAAAGCATCCCTGAAATAAAAATCCAATAGAGCAGGAGAAAAACAGAGAAAGTAGCGATTCGATATTCAATGAGAACTAAACAATCGATAAACTTCTAACAAAAACATCGATACAATTTCGTGAACAAAAGTTTGCATTTTTTTTTTAAATTTGATCGATGTGCGTTATCACCATTAGTTCAAATTTTGAGAGCAGATACCTCTCTTCGTAAGCACCACCGGTAACGAGACCATTTTCCTCGATGTATTTCCAAGCCCAATACAGACTTCCTCCCCAACATCCTTTGGCTTTTGTATCACACGATAGTAATTGACCAGCTGACATTTCGTAATTGATCGCGCCATTGGAATGTATACATAAGCGGTCACTGAACGCAGAAGCTACAGCGATTGCCTGCGAGAAGTGAAACATAATTTTCGCATCTATTTTAATACCTTATCATGAGGTTTATTGGTCCACTTTTGATCGCGTAATGGACTTCTTGGGTTAATGAAAAGATTTACGTATTTTGGTAATTTACTTACCCAGCAAGAGCCGCAGTTGGATTGATTTTTTATTGTTGAAATTGTCACGCAGTTGGGATGTGCAGTTCGAGCATCGTAATATTTTTTTGGTTCTGCGTATTTTGAAAAATTTACGTTTAGAATTTTTTAAAGTGAAAATATTGATTCATTCTCGAAAACAAAACTGGTTATTTTGCAGAAAAAGTGTGATTTTTTATATATCTAGTTATACTCGTATTTTGCTCGGCAGAAAGCGAATATCATGAAGAAATAGATCGACTTCACCACGGAGTTGTAGTAAAAAAGACACAAAATGGAGATGATATGAATTCATCAAATCCCGAACTTTGAGCAAATCAGAAAAGATTTACATTAAACGAACACTTATTGTCAAGAGTAACCAAAAGAAGATATACATTATGTGAAACATTTATTTCTTTAAAAGTGGGAGATGGGAGCTGAAGTGTTTGAAGAATTTAATCATCTTCAAATATCATAGATAGAACATTTTTACATCCGACCTCTTTGCTGTATTTTTCATATACTAATTCTTATTTTATAAAAAAATTTTAGTTTGCTTATTTTTTTTAATCCGGTGTCGATGAAGCATAAAATTTTTGTTTTTTGAATTTTCTATAATCAAATCATAACACAAGAAATACCCCCCCCCCCGCCAAAAAAATTTATATATATCGTATAAAATTTTTGCCTATTACAAAAATTGAAAGAGCCACAGCGAAATAAAAATATCACTGTGCCCCAATAACTCATTGAAATTTAGAGACAGGTAATTGATCTTATTCATCTTCTTTATTCACTTTTCTAATAAGTCTATACAAAAAAATCAAAGAATGTAATTTTCCCGAAACAAATTTCATCTATGTTATATTTTTGTAGATATTTTTTTTGAGCAAATTTAACATTATTTGTTAACGATACATACTAATAAGTGATATTTTAAGAATACAACAACCCTCTGTGAGATTTGAGCATAGATATTCTAATTTTGAAATTCGTCGACTCTCTTTTATGATCAGGTTCTTTTCGTCTTCTTTTTGGTTCGTCGCTAGAACGTACAGGTATCTATTCCAAGTAAAGATTTTCCGATTTACTCAAAAATTTGATTCGTATATCGTCGCTTATTACACTCCATGTGAACAATAACTCTTTGATGCTAAAGATGATGTGTTCCTTATGACAGCTCTAGTCAACTTATTGTCATAGTATTAGTATTTTTTACTTTGCTTACCTTTACTATTGCGATATGCTGATATATGAAATGAAGTCATCACAACCGTTATAATGATTTTGAAAAAAATTTGATACATCTCGGACATAACTGAAATTTGTTAATACAATCGTTTTTATCTATCATTACATAGGTATCGTACAGTCACGAAGTGAAACATTAACTACGTTTGTACATTTATAGGAAACGACCATCCCAACATGAAGGATAGAAATAAGTTAATCATGTCGTTATAAATTTTTGTATTTCATGTCGAAAAGTTCAAATTTTCCTCTCGTTCATTAACGTTAACATATGTTTGTAATTTATTCGCCTATTTGTTCTTTACAAAGCTGACAATTCTTTCCATTGGAAATTGTTTCAGTTCTACATTGATTTTGAGTAATAGCTCTTTAGAATCATAATGAGAATTTATTCAGCGTTATTTCATGATCTCAGAATGAAAATTATTGTCTGTCGAGAATCCGTTAACCTTGAGCCCGCACCATGAATTTGATCTCAGAATGAAAATTATTGCCTGTCGAGAATCCGTTAACCTTGAGCCCGCACCATGAATTTGTTGTCTAGCAGAATAATCGAAAAACTCTGTGAAAACCAATGGTTGTATTTTTCAAATTAAATTACTACCGAAGTTTTTGATGGGAAATAGATCGTTTACTTGTAGTCTATTGAATCTTTCACGTATGTTGTGTGTGTTGAAATTAGAGATAAGTTTGAACGTGAATTCACCTACATAAGTTGAATGGCGT
Source organism: Phenacoccus solenopsis (assembly GCA_009761765.1). NCBI lineage: Eukaryota > Metazoa > Arthropoda > Insecta > Hemiptera > Pseudococcidae > Phenacoccus > Phenacoccus solenopsis. The sequence goes on from CM019753.1 coordinate 36,518,318, forward strand.
GATCACGATTTTTGCTTTGTTTGGAGTTAAAAATTTTTCTTAGCCATTTTGAACTTCTGCTTTTCGATTTTTAGATCAAGTTGAACATATCATATGAGATTGGAAAATTAGAATTTTCCCGAGTAAAGAGCATTCTAAGTTTCCCTTCTGCTGCGCCACTAGTTGAGTTGTGACTTGAAAATAGCAAAAAAATTGACAAACGATTCAATTACATTGATATATCACAGATAATCGAACGATTATTCTTCACAATCAAATAATTTTGCTTCTATAAGCATTACAAAGTCTTCATTTACCTTTCTCATTTTTTCAAATCAAGCTTTTACTTGCGATACTTGAATCGAATTTTTAGTGAAGAAGTTTTCATACAGCGGCGGATTCAAGTACAAGCATCACAAGCAGGTGCTTGTGTCCATGCGCCAATTTTTTGAATTAAAAAAAAAACAAGTCATAAATTAATTATCAGTTTGTATAAATAGAAAAGGTAAAAAAAAAATTGAAATACCGAAGAACTCCACAATTCAACAATTTTATGAGTGGTATACCTATCAACTCGAAATTAAATTCAGTTTAATGAACTATGGGCATCATTTTTAAAATATGTTTATGGAACCCAGCAACAAATTGTTCAGCAAAAAGGACTTTTTCTGTACTGAAGAGAATGAAAGATTATTTGAGAAATAATACTGAGCAAGATAGATTGTGTATTAAACCATAGATTGCAGTTTCCTCTAATTATGATTTGATAATATTAATACATTTGCGGAATGTAAAGCGCGAGAAAAAAAAATGTAAGCTGCTATGCTGCATTACTGGAGCTGAGTTTCATGTTGCTAAACCATTCGTGACTACAGGCCACGCCTAACACCGAGTCTAAAATCCCTACCATATCCCTTCCAAGACCACCTAGGAAGTTGAACTTGGAGGAAATGTAGCATTTTTATAATCGTGTGAATACATATTTCTTAATTATAATTACTTGAGGCTCCTCAAATTATCTTCAAATTGTTGAGACCGCTATTTTGGATCCATTTTGACCCAATTTGGAGAGTTCATATTCTGGTCATCAACTAACTCTACACACGAAGTTTGACTTTTTTAGAAAAATTTGGCGAAAACATATGTATGAAACATTCATGATATTTCCTGCAGCAATTTCCCCTCCAAAAGTGGTTTTTGCTCTAAATCCCTTCCAAATTGACATGAGAAGCTAAAATCAAGATAAGTTAGTCACTCGGGCTTATTCTATCATATGACTCCGCAATAAAAAATTTTCGACCTATCGCGACCCCCACCACGTTTTCAGGTTGATAACCCTCCTCCCCTCCAACGTCATGTATGGAAGTTAATTGACGATATTGTATACTTTTCATCCTGAATAATCATATGAGTTCATACTAATTACATTTTTACTAATTTGAGGCTCCTCAAGCTCTACTCAAATTTTGATAATCCGCCATTTTGTATCTGTTTTGATCTAAATTTTGGTGTTCGTATTCTGGTCATCAATTAATTCTACATACAAAATTTGACCTTTTTACTCTGATTTGGTGAGGAGATATAGAAAATTCAAGAAATTTCATAACAATTTCATAACTCGAAATTTCCTCAAAAAGTTGTTTTTGCTCCACCCCAGCTCCAAATGTACTTGGAAAGCTGAAATTTTAATGAGTTGGTGTCCGTAACTTACTCTTACATATGAGATCAAAAACGAAAAATTTAAGCCATTTTCCTTTTTTCCAACCTCCCTCAAAATTTGAGTGATTTTTATCGAAGAAGCAAAAAAGTGATTTTGTCACATTTCTAAGAAAAGTCTTGTCACCATGTTTTCATCGAGTTTCAGGAATACTCCCCCCCCCCGGCGCTACGCTTGGGGAAAAATAAAATATATATACCTAATTACCTATATAATATATATATACACCAAAAAGTTGAACATATGCCAGATGATTACAAATGGTTTGAAACGCAAGATTTAAAAACAGTACCCAACTCAGCTAAAAACTGTCGAGTAGACCTACAATTGCTTATAGTTGCAGCTAGACTGTATGAGAATTAAGTATACTAATGGTATTAATGAGCATTTAGATGAATGGAAATTATTCACTGATAATTTTTTTTATTGTTACCAAATTTTTGTATTCCAATTTATTCTAGGCGGAGGGTGAGCGAGGTCTTCATTTATACGGCGGGCTAAAATAATTATGAATGCCTATGTCCGCGCGCAAGCCAAGTTCCCTGCTGCCAGGACTTCAAAAATACCTCTAAATTCGTCACACCGCACTGAATCTGAATGCGATCATAAATATTGAAAAAATAAGTGTATTTCACGTATCTGCATTTCAAACAAAAATTGACATGATCTAAATCATTTTATGTTTTGAATTACCACATACAGCGGTCATGAGCAATTGACAACGATGATAAAAATTCACGCTCGCGTTGTATTTGCGCTGAACTGTCACGACGAAGTAACCCGAAGAAAACCCACAAAATGCAAATTTCATCGGAACTCAACCCCGTTAAAATTTATTACTCCGGTATCTTTCGAGAGTACTTCAGGAAGTTAAGACGAGCTGATTTATCGCGTATAGACGGCAATCGGTGCAAGAAAAAGCACCTATATCATTTACCAAGATAACCACATTTCGATATAAATTAAAAATACCTCGACTGCTCGACATCTCGACCAACTTCTTAATCCAGCTTAAGCTGTTGGCGATTGGCGTTTATAAGCTACTCAATGTTAGCGCGTGCCTTTGGGAGAAAAACTCGCGCCCAGCTTTAATAACGTGTTATTACATAAAGCGTTTGTGACAGGTCAAAACGAAGTTGACTTGCACCGCGCTCCGCTCTCATTGACATCGACGAATAAAACATCGGTATACCGATTCATCGCGTTCATGAATTATTTACAAAACGTCTAATTTCGAATAGGGGAAATATGGAAATCTTTTTGCAACTTCTTGCCGCTCTTTTTTTCCGACGGTATTTTTGATTACATTAGGCCCGTCGGAGGATTTAAATTGGCGAATATTAATGGTAGGTTCGATTAAAATCAAATTCGTACGGTTATTGAATTATGTATGTGAGTTTTTTGCTAGAGCTCGACGCTGTATAATTAATAGTCGCAGGAGGGACGGTGTGCCGTTGTGTTGGAAATGACGTCGAAACTTTACGTAGTGCCAGCTGTGCGAATGTTTGTATAATGTATATTATGGCTTAGAGAGATGTATAATGTGCATATACGTTCCAGTCATTGACATTAGGATACTCTGTGACGATTATAATGTGATGGAGATATAGTCAAGATTTTTATTAGGGTGGGAGAAACCTCGAATGGCATTTGTGTACTTTGGAATGAAACAACGGTTTTACATTACCTTCTTTCATCGGGTGTTAAGCTGGAGGTCTTCAGCTTACAAGCTTTGAGTTCGTATTGTAATTACAAGATTAATCCGACGATGCCTCAGGCGAACATGATCCTTCTACCCTCGAATGAAGTCACGAAAAAACTATCGCTATTGATCCCTTCACCAGTACGAAGGCTGAAGGCTTTTATATTTCGCTGATTAGACCAAATGTGACTCACATATTAGAATTTCCATACCTCGTGAAGGTACCTTATATTACTGATTAGGATTCATGCGATAGATACATTATGTAAGGAGTCAAAAGTAAAATGCATTTTATCCACCGAGGAACCATTCAAAAATGCAAACACGTATCGGAGTATATACCTTAATTCGTAAAATTGACAGAAAAATTTTCAAACAAATACACCGTTGGGAGACATGAAGAGTTTAAGCGAATAAACAAGAAGGCACGTCATTGGTGGGCGTTAAGTAACGAACGTACCTACACTGTATCAGTTTTGGGTGCTTAAAACAGCAAAAAGAATAAATTACACGGTGTAAGAAACGATGGTCATTTTAACTTCAACGTATGGTATAAACTACCGGTGGCGTCGGAACGATGGTTGTGTGTATCACATATTATAAACGACATACGGAAGGTAATAGTTCCCTGAGGTAATATTCGACTCATTCGACTCTATTTCAAATAGAATTAGCGCATTATATCAGGGTTGCTCAGAAATTATCTGAACGAACAGATTACGCTGGTGCAGGGTCGTGTTTATCCGCAAGTATAGAATTTCGAGTGGCATGATTTTTGTGGATGGAATTTTGTTGTCATAAGTAATAACAAAAAATGAAAACATTATTCGATTCAACGTTGCCGAAAATTACAAAGAAATTACGATCTTTTCGCATAATTGTTGACAAATCAAAAAGTGAAGGTGCGGAGTCACCGTAGTTGACCTTAAAGGAACTTTATAAAAAATTAAGCCTTCAAACCTTATTTTCCAGGATTCCCAAAATGAAGTTTAAAAAAATTTCAAAAAAAAAAACGATTTTTAAGCATTAAAGATTTTTCACGTTCTAAAATTATATTTCGTCGTCCAAAGACTGAAAAAAAAATAATTATTAATTTTTTTAAAATTTAGGAAGCTAAAACTGTCAGATTGCTAAACATAACAATTTTTCAAAATTTTTCAAATTGCTAATGATTTAATAATTTTTACCAACTCTAGAAAATTTCTGTGGGAATATGTACCTCCCTTGTCCCTCAACGTTACTATGTCCCATTGTATGTCTATTATGCTTACTGAAATACATGAACCAGAGCTTGACCAAAAGACGGTTTATGGGACCGAGACCCCTACAAAATTTCAAAATTTTCGATTTTTCCTGAATCTCATCATCATCATATTATTATAAAAAGATTTAAAATTAAAATTAATATAATTATAATTAAAACAAAATTATATATTAATAGATTTCTAAAATTGAATCGTGAGTTTTCTTCAAAACAATTGCAAAAATTTCTCTTGGCTATTGCGCATTATATGTGAATAAATTTTTAATAAACAAGAGAACTAAGAATCAACTTTTAAAATTTGTATTCTTTTTTTTTAACGATACGAAATATATCAGAGCTTTCTAATCTTCAAATCAACTTCCAGAACATTTCACCCTGATGAAATAAAGGAATTTCAGTTCTGAAAAATTGTTAGTTTTTTTTTTAAACTTCAGAAACTGAATTGTTTTTTTAATGTTTGGCATCATATTAGCATAGATTAACCATACATAGATAGCCCACCGGTATATCGAATTTATCACTCATAAATGTTGAAAAAGGAGCCAGAAAGTTTTTTATTAATATCTAGGCAAAAAATTGAGTTAGAGTGTTTGGAAATGGCTTATTCGAAAGAGCTTAACATTTTATACATGATTCAATACTAAAATATTATTGCCATCGATGTGAGTCTCGAGTTATTTTAATAAAACTAATTCATTTTTTAGAGCGCTCTCTGTGAATGAGCTCCAGTACTAAGAATAAATTAGACTTATTGCTTGGTTTTTTGCAAATATCTCAAGAAAGAATATAGATAGAAACTTTACAAGTAGCTCATTCGAAAGAGCATAAAATTCTGAATGTGTTTCACTATTAAAAAACAATCGTTATTGATTTACTTTTTGAGATAATTCATAGTAAAGTAAAAAAATCGTTTTTCGAAATTAATTGCAAAAGTAAACGGACAGGAGTAACTTTAGAAAAATTAAATGATTCTCTATTCCAATCTCTTTAAAATGAGTCATTTGCAAGCCCTATATCTTGAATTGTTTCCAAGATATTAGCAAAAAACGATTCCAACTCAGTTTTTGAGTGATAAAAATTTAACGTACGGTGGGCTATCTATGTATGTTTCATCTATGATATTAGGTATGTTCGTACGTTACTAGTGGACTGTAACCGCCATTTTTTACTCCATGTAAACGGGTCATACCAGTAAAAATAAAACTGTTCGCGCGAGAACCTACTTTGGCTTCGAATTTTGTACAAAGACAGCGAGAATTTTCTTCTTTTGCTTGAACGTTTTTTATTATCTAATATCTTTTGTGATATTTTTGCGAAGTTTGAACTAATATGAAGTTGTTATTTCTACCATGGATGAAGAAATTGAAATGAAATTTTCATAAAGAGGTACTCTGAATTTGAAAAAGAAATGGTAGCTTTTTTTTGTAGGGACAGGGTGGGTTAGAGGCTAGAATTTTATCTTTGAATCCCCTCCCCTTCCCCCAAAAAATTGAAATCATCAAGGACCCGTTTTCCTGGTAATTTGAAGAAAGCGTTATGACGCTTGATTCTTCATTTTCTCATAAATCAAGGTATTAAAAATATTCATATTGTAAATGGTCAGCACAATCAAATTTCGTTGAAAATCCTTATTTACATAAATATGTGTATACATGGTTAAAAAGTTGAATTTTCCAAAAAAAATGATAGGTTAAGAGCTTAAATCAAAGAATGGTTGAAAAAATCGAATTCATTACTATCGATAATTATTCTCAGCGTATGCGTGGTTGTAAAACCAAAAATTTGAAAAAATTGGTAGAAAGAGCTTGAATCCAAAGATAGTTCATAAAATCGATTTTTGCTTCATCGCGAACCCCTTATTTACATATGCATGGTTGTAAAAGGGAAAATTTGGAAAAAGTTGTATGGGAAGCTGAAATATAAAAATTGTCGTAGTATTCGAAACCAGTGTTATTGAAACCATATTATGGTTTCTAGAGATAAAAATTCATAAAAGTGAAAAGGTGACATTGGCCTAAAAAACCATCAGCAGTTAGAAACGCTGCTTTGATATATCATGAAAAAAAAAAGGTTTCGTTTTCGAAATGGTTTTAGATTTCAAAATTGATATAATCGAAAACCCTTATCTACATATACATTAGTCAAGAACCTCGCTGCTTTGAACATTATGAGAATCCCTGTTTGGCAAAATCCTGTTATTTCTCGAAACCCCATCCCGCATTTACCCGAGATCTGATTCTCGTAAAGTACTTCACGTCTCCATAATTTCCCTAATTTAGAGTTTCAGCTTTTCTGTACGCGATTCCGGAAACGTTAGAAGTATTTTGACGAAGAACGAGTGTAATTTTTGCGATAAAATATTTTTCCAACTTCGAGGAAGAAAAAATGTGGAAACGCAAGCTTTCTAGCTAAAAAGTAGATTCTACAAACGCCGAAACCACGAACATGTATCCATTAAGCGGAAATAAATACTTAATTCAGGACGGCGCGAATATACTACCCAGTTCGACAGTCGCAGAAAGCTCTGATATAAATAAGATTACCAGCATCGGCGGTAAGTACTTTGGAAATTACCGTCGCGAGCTGAAATATAAATAAAATCGCGGGTACACCGCAGTGCTGAAAAGGTAATGGTATTACAAGTGCCGAAAGAATGCATCGAATGCTACATTTAAAATTTATCCTAATGGAAGATTCTCGTACTCGGTAAATACCACGTGCTCAAGGTATTTCACCTATAAGCTGGAATTTACATGTCTTTTGAGCGGCCATTCGTTACGTGAGGTATCGTTACATGGGCTCGCAATAACGTATTTCATGTCACGCCGAGAAGTGGAAAAATTAATCACGCGTATTTCGCAGCCCCAATTGACGCCCATGAATATCAATTTAATTACTCGAACGAAAATATTTGTTCGACAAATTACGTCATCGTCGATTCCCCTCGTCAAATAAATCAGTCAAACGCGAGTCGACAATAAAGGCAATTTTAAATACAAAACTTGCTTCGGGCTTTTTATGACATTTTAATAAGAGGGTTGTCTTATATTTTCAACCTATAAGGAAACAAAGCTCGAATAAATAAAAAAAACAACTTAACCGCTCTTCGAATAGGGTTGTCTTGGAAATCTATGCTGGTGCAATAATTGCGAAAAAAGAAGAACTCGATCGGAACGTTTCGTTTTACGATGCGCGTTTTATAAATACCTCTTATGAAAACGCTTAATCGCGATAGGCGTTACTTGCTGGATTTCGGGTTCTTGTAACCGAATGCGGTACCGGGTGTTTGATAAAGCTGGCGTTTTATCAACATGGACTATTGTGGCTTTTTTTTCATCAGAAAATGTAGAATGCTAGTACTCGAGATGGCTGGATTTGTGGTTTGGCTGATGTAACGAAAATTCATTGTTAGTAATAGGATACCGAAGGGTTTGATCTGTCGCTATATTGTACTCTTGTACTCTCTTGAAATCCTAAAAAGAAGCTGAGTACGGATTTTACCTTCGGATATGTGGTGAATATTCTCCTAAAAGCGAGTTGACGTAGATTACAGGCATAGTTGGAAATTAATTTTTTAGGCTCATGATGGTTAATGAATTACCATATCTCGCAATGATTCAAAGGTACATAGTAACTGCGAGAAGGTATGCGAAATGGTAATTACTCAACATAATTATCATGTAAATGATTTTCAAATTCATGCTATCTCACATTTATTTATGCTATCATACTGGTGTATTGTTAAAATTTAGCATCCTTCAGCTTGAGAGGTAGGCAACTTATACTACACGCATCCGTTTATAGTTGCCTATCGTCACTTTCGAAATAGTTGAAGACATCGTCGAATGAGGATACCTTACGAAGACATTACTGAAGACTTTTGATGTGTAAGAAATAGACATTATGATTTTTTCAATGGTCAATTATTTTTATTTTTATTTTTTAAAAATGACTTAATTCGAATTAGTGGAAAATGAATGATATTTTACAATTTTCACATGAATTTCTTTTTTTTTTTGTCTTAATGACTTGTAATCCCTCATTATCTTCATTTAGGCTCCAATTATTTTTTTGTAATTTATTGTTTTTTTTTTTTTTTTTTAAATGAAGTCAATGAAAAACTACAGCCATTTTCCATCATTTTTTGATTTTAAATTCAGTTTTTATTTTTCAACTTCTTCCATTTGATATCACCATATATCACTGAAATACAAATAATTGCATAAAATATGAGTATTTTTTTTTTCTTTTTATTATACGCCGTGTGCAGCTCTAGGCTAGAGGCAAGTTTATTTTACTTTATTATTATTTTTATCATTTTTTTTTTATGCTATTTTATTTTTTAAATAAGTGGGTAAAGGGATGTAATTGTTCTCAAATTTATTTATTCGACATTTTCTTATTTCGAAATTTTTTTACTGTTTTCCTAAACTGAAATATTTAAATTGGAAAAAATTAATTTTCTTGGTTGCTCTAGAAGTTTAACTAGAATACGAAAAACGTTTATTTTGTTACTGATTTCTTCGTCGATTTTTTTTCAAACATTCCATTATAAAATTCGAGCTAGGTTGGAACGTACAATTTATTCGAAAATTTGGAATATCTAATTTGATAATAATGAAAACACAAAATGGAGATAGAAAAGATGATACGTACTGAGGAGAAATAAGTCGAAATGTAGGTACAGTATGTGATGTACCGTTATTAACAAAAAATTTACAACGCTGGAGAGAATGGGAGGGATAAAATAAGGAATTACTGTAAAGAATGACGAAAAAATTAATCATTTTTTCATAATTTCTGTAAATAATATTGAAAAAAGGTTGGCTTCATTAACCCCTTTCATCAACCAATATGGCACCTCATTCATCGCATCATGAATATTGATTGAATTTTACCTAAATAACTTTGAATGAAGAATAGAAATTTTCCTCCTAACGAAAAAATACTTCTTAGGCCTTTAGAGCTGACAACGGGCATTCACCGAGATTATCTGATAGGAAATGAAGTAGGAGCGTAATTAGAAACTTTTTAAATAATATATTGCGATGACAGAGCATCTGTCTAGGTTATGTGATAAAAAATATAAAAATAAAGATGACCTATTTTTTCATCATGTTTTACATTATTTCATTATGTCTTCCCACCTATCCCCCCGTGTTCCTGTAAATTTTTTGTTAATAATACTACATTACGTACTCAACATTTTGACGTTAACAACATACGTATTCCTATCTAGATTGGATTTCGAGACAAAAATTTCCAAAAATAAAAAAATGTATAAAAAAATCAGTAAGAGAAATGATTTCTGTGGAGCCTTTAGAGCTGTATTTAATAGGCATCTATCTTCGGTGTGTAGTGTTACATGAGTTTATAAAAAATTTCGTAGAACAAAAAATTCTGTAAGTCAAATATTTGTTGCTTTCAAAATTTGTTTAAGTTAATCAGTAAATTATAAAATGAATTGATTTCATCAATAAATTATACAATAAATTGATCTAACAATAAATTATAAAATAAATTGTTCTAATCAATAAATGATAAAATAAATTGGTCTAAATTCAATATTAAAGCCAGAAACAATTTTGGTTCCCTTTCAAAAAAATCAAACGAATTCAACTCAATTCAATTATAATTCTTACTAATAAACTGAATCAGTATTTTTAATAGAAGCGCGATTTTATTGGTTTATGGTGGAGACTTTTGGATTCCAAGCTCCACTGGATCTGTCTAAGTCTCTTCTCATCCAGCTTACTCAACCCCAATTAAAAAATTATCTACTTCCTCAAATACTAAACTTTTCTAGAAAATTTAACATGCTTCGAACTTGGCGTAGTAGGTATCCCTAGATAGTTTTCAAGTATTGAAAAAAAAAAAAAATTAGAAAACAATACTTGTGAAATTCTCGCATTATTTCCCTTCCTAATCCGAGTATGCAATTGAATATACTTATGTGTATCATGTGTAGTCTAATCCTTAAATATATGGCGCTTGCATTAAACTAATCGCTCCGCATATACATACGTTTAATGAAAGTAGACTAATTCTCTTCAAAATTCGAAATGTTTGTCTTAGCTGAGAGTTCAGAAACAAAACTAACTATCTGTAGGAAACTTTCGACGAAACGAACCCTCCAACTGGGAGATACCAGCGTCAGGAAGCAACGAAACAAAAAAGCCCTCGATGTAGCAAAACCCATCGTGTCTGGCAAATCGGAGCATATCATCCCCTCGATTTTCTTCGATGCCGACAGGAGCATACGCGACTTTAATAATTCATCTGGTTTCCTTTAGGCTGTTAATTTTCGTTACGTACAGCCACACGTAAACCTTCCACATACAGCGACATATAGTAAATAAATTAACTACAGCGAGAAGCTTTAAACGAATATTAAAACCGCAACGATAATTCACGACTCAGGATTGCCAACCCAGGGACGAAAAATTTTCGCGTTGCAGGATGAAAAAATTTCCTTTCCCGGCACCCTATTTATTGCACTTTACGTTTGGAAACATTTAATGTCGAAGGGCGTGGAAGTGGATACAGTTACGGAAAAATATATACCTTCTCTTACCGATGCTTTCAAACTATCCGAGTTCAAACAATAGCTTAATGCATTGTTTTCTCAAAACCATCAGCACGCGTTCGTTTCCATTTATGTGGAACCGAAATCGCGTACAATTTTCTAAACCAATGGTACCACGAGACTGGCTATTTCACATAATTTATATACTCTCGCACATTTTCTTTATCTGAATCGACGCTCGAAGAAATGGAGAAAAATTTTAATTTTTATCGAAAAATAATCGCAGTTATGCGAAGAATTTCCGTCGGAACCAGCCGACGGCGCTTGATCGCTGGAATTAATTTACATACGTGAAATTACGACGATGAGTTTTTATAGCGTCAAAATAATTTACGACGATACGCAGACGTACGCGGCTAATAAGTGCATATAAAAGGTGAGAACTGTTATACATAATAAACGCCAAACTGCCATCCATATAATCACAATATACGTTGCATATAAATCATTCAACGAGCTAAATTACGTCAATTCCAGCAACTCGCTCGGTTTCGGTACACTAGGCGGTAATAAATTCATCACTAATTTTTGTAGAAGGCATTTGGTCTCGCGAGATTACCCCTTAGACATCGTCATATTCCATCCACCCTTGATACAGGACGAGACTTTCTTAAATATTTACGCGGAGAAAAAACACCGCATCTCGTTGGTAATTGGAGACCACCCATCGACCCAAGGTATCCGTAAACTTTATAATTACATTCGATCAAACGAAAGGCCAGTTTATGAGGTTGCCACCGAAGCACCGGTGATACGTACGAGATGACATATCGCTAATATCAGTTTCGATAAAAGGCTACATTAGTTAGCAACTTTACGCCTCGACACTTAAGTTAAAAGGGTACAGGGCTTTTTGCAAAGTAATCGTATAAATTTGCTACCGCTGTGGCGCTTTTTAGCATGCTATGGGAGCGAATTTTTCAAATCATCGAACTGACGAGATAAAATGGATAGAAGCTGGGCTCGAGTAACCATGTGTACAAGATCAACAAACCGCTATAAAATCTGTTTAAGTACTCATAAAATCAGTCATTACCAGGTTGTAATAACTACACCTATTTTCAACCTTTTACAACAATTCCATTTCCCCTGGACGCTCCACCCTTCCTCATTGTTTATTACTTTATAGCGTCTTCAACGAAATTACTAGTTCAATAAACGCTCTCTCGTAGTCTCGAAAATAAGCGCGAGGTTTTCAATTTAAAAAGAAAAATTTTTTCACATATCGACGCATTTCGATAATTACAGTTCGGCTTTTCGTGTATACGACCGTAATAAAACCTGTTCTTTTTTCTCTACTCTCAGACTATTTTTAAAGGGTGATCACGTACGAAAGTTTTTTTTCCACGTCTCTACAAACGTGTAATAAAATAATTCGCTAATTTTTACTATACTGTATACTATAGCTATTTTAGGTAAAGTTTCGGTATAACGATGGTAGAGTCAGGAAGTGCGTTTTTTATGGCGGAATTGGTCCCCAGAGTATACCTAAAATAGTATCCAGTTGTATGGCATATTATGTTTCTGGTCTACCGACGATGTCAGAATTTAACAAAATGGAGTGAGCTAAGCAAAGCGTAAAATAAACTTAAAACTGCCGCGAAATAGTAGGAATGGGGAATTATTTAAATGAAAGCGAAACCATTTTGAATAAATTATCGTATATTTGCGGCGTACGTACCAAGGAGTACGCTTTGATGTGGTGTCGCGAGGCGCGTACGACGTCAGTCACCGATACCAGCTGAACTGGGTTCGGTTTTGGGAATACCCAGTAGAATATTTAGCGAGGGGAGATCGGCGGAATGGTTTTAATGGAGGCGGCTGAAATAATTGTATTCGATTACTTTTAAATTCAACGCGCCGATGGACTAATTGACATTACATTTTAGTGGTTTTTGAGGTATCCTATAGCGGAGTAATTTTGATTGATGGTTTGATTATGGAGTTAATGTATACGTAACGAAGTGTCATCTTGTAATGGAAAACAAAACTGAAATTCGGTGAAGAAATGAAATCCATGTAAAATACTTAATTGGAAATGGATTTTTTTTAATCGATTTATTTATATTATTTTCTTGTTAAGACACGAAAATAAATTACTGTGTTAATTTTAATAGACCAATGATACTATTAAACATGAAGGTTTATACGCCATCGATCAAAATTACTGATAAATGAAATTTCATAATGAAGTATGAAGTGGCATGTGAGCAATAATGCGTTTGAGAATGATTTTTATGGTCTAAATTTAATGTCCAAAGTTCTAAAATATTAAAAAAAAATGTTTAGGAAACACGTTCAGGAATATATTATACATATAATTTTCTTCTACATTTTTCCTTAAAAATGATGGCTTACACAATGATTCGAAGCTTTCAAAATCAATTTCAAGGTCATATTTTTCTTCAAAAAAATATTTAAAAATTTGGTAGCATACTCATAGGGTACCTCCACCTACATTCCAAATCTCAAGTCAATGAGTTGAAATTAGCTAGAGATTGAATTTTTTTCGTATAAATAAAATTTTTAAATGTCCCCACTCCCCATTTAAGAGCCTCATGAAAAATCAACCATCGGCTTGAAAATCAAATTTGACACATATTATTTGGAAAAAATCTTAAAGATTGATAATCAAGTCCAGGGCATTTTCACCTTGCTTAAAGGGCTAGATTCGAAGATTTTTAATTTAATCCTACTAGGAAGTACGTGATTGTTATGGGTCTTCAAGTGAGAGATAGGAGGGACTGATTAAGAATTAAGATCGTTGGATAAAGCCCTCCAAAAGAGAAGAACAAATGAAGCAAGTTGCCTCGAGTGTAGATACTCGGGAAACTTTTCTTTTTCTTTTCGAAGATCTCAATTTTTCATGAACATTTATTTTAAGTGAAAAATGTGGTTTCTATAGAGTAATTCATGTTTTGACCATCTCTCCATAGTCTGTCTAAGTGTCTACGGTCTTGCATAGGACCCAAAATATTTGAAATTATCTCGATAAATCTTTTTTTGAGGATTTTTCAGCATTAAAAAAAATCAATCAATTCATTTGAAAAGGATACAACTAAATAAAATAATGATAGCATCTTCATTTTAAAGCCAATAACATCTTTTTCATATAACTCATCGTTACAAAATGAACGCTGTAAAGCATTTTTCGAGATGTTTCATCTTCCTTCCCGCCCCCCAACGATCAACCAAGTAGAAAACTCCTCTTTGATTTTTGGAAACTTTCAGTACATCCAGGTGCAGAAAAAATACCCCAAAAATTATTTTGACAGAATTTATTGTTATCATCAATCGATTATTCTTAGCTGTGCATTGATAAAAAAAAAAAAGACAAAACAAAGCAAGAAGGTTCACTGAAAGAGGTAGGCTTCAGTAATGAGAGTGAAATATACCTATGAAATATGCCTATTGGTGAGAATCAAAAACCATTTTTTTAAATTGACTACACTGTGTATCTAAAGATTATCGTATGACCTGACAACATTATGGAATAATTATAGTAACTGGTCCGCTTTCTGATTCGTCATACGTCACGCGCGTAATGACCAATCATAAGGCTGGAATGTGATGAAATCTAGGTAATTTCATTTTACGTTTCTAAATAATATCGTTCAGTTTTCAGTGAACGATTGGGATTCGTTGGTGATTTGAATCATCAGCTGATTCATATTTTATTTTACGGGTAAATGGAAGTAATTTACCATTTTCCGACTTGCTGATTGGTTGGTACATGCGTGACGTACGACCAATCAGAAAGATAATTACTCTATTTGTAAAAATATTGAGTAAAAAAAAGTTTTTTTTTCTTTCTTAACAAAAATTTAATTTTTATGTATAAATGATGAAAAACATTTAATTAAACAATTTTCTAAAATTTATTTTGATTTTTTATAAAAATTATGCGATTGCTGCAATTCACCGATCTTTTTCTCACGTATCCTTGTCGAATGCCCTAAATTTTTTGCCCAGCGAAAAACACACTTCCACCAAAATGAAATGAAATTCATTCTTCATAACGGTCCTACCAACATATCACACCTACTTCGCTTCCTACGTTCAACATCCCTTTACCCGCTTATTTGAAAAATACAATAACATAAAAAAGAAGAAAAGTAATAATAATAATAATAGTAATAATATAATAAATAAAAAAAAATAATTCGCCTCTAGCCCAGAGCTGTACACGGCGTATGATAAAAAAAAAAAAAAAACAATAAACCAATTGTACAAAATATTACTAAAGAATTAAATTTATGAAAAATAATAAAATAAACTGAAATATTGAAATTCCCCCTCTCCCTCCAAAAACATCCAATTCATATGAAGCACAAACTCATTTTTAAAAGTTCACGGTATTAGAGTCCTAAAAGTTTCAATGTGTCTTGAAATTTTTACCCAGAAATAACCAAATTGACAAAGATTTAACATTTTTTCAACTAACAAATCTACTTGAAAGAATTATCAAGAATGCTAAATAATTTTCAGGTTTTACCTTTCTAGCAAAAATTCTAAAATTTTAGTAACATAAAAATTTTCACTCATTAAGGAAAAATTTTTGGTAGAGTTTCGTAGTTATTTCAAATCTCGCATCCAAAAACAATTAATTTGAACATTTAACTTTCACCTGTGCATTGAAAATGACTGAAATTTTAGATTTGCGAGTGACATGGAACTTTCGTACATTTGACGATTCTAAATTTATTTACGATGTTGTCTTAGGAGTTAATTAACAACGTTAAAAAACCGATATTCTATTCCAAGCTACTATCGTAGATCCGAGATCTCGTTCTTTTTCTACTTATCTGTTCAAAAATACATAAGAATAAAAAATAAAAAAAAATAAAACTTCGTCGTAAATTTTGTTTTTTGAAGTCGATGGATGTTTAACGGGGTAAACAGAAGTCAATTACGTATCTTATAGGAGACTGTTTAGACAAAAGAAACCAATTTTATTTAGTTTTGGTTAATGGTTCATAGAAGTAGATGGCTGGGTTACCATGTAGATTAAATATTGATTCTTTTTGTAACGCAGTCATTTGAAAATAAATAACCGTAGGCGTTTAGATTGGTCTCGTTAGTTATATTATATTCCTTTCTAAACAGCATCGTTCATTTTGCGCTTGGATTGTTATTTTTAGTTTTTCATTTCGTTGTACTCGTTAATTTCTTTATAAATACATTTTGCTTATTTTTCGATTTTTTTTCTTTTACTTCAATTTTTATTGTTGCGAAATTCGAAATAATATCTTGACATTTTTTCGCTTACAAGTTGCAACGGGCAATAACTTCGTTGAGAAATAAAAATTATAATTTTAACTTGACGGTTTATAGCGCTGATAATATGTTTCTTAATAAAAAAAATCATGCAAAAAGAAGTTACAATTTTTTTTAAAAAACTTTTACAACCAAATAAATGTTACTTCGGGACGAAAAAAAATTCCATCAAAGTAAGGATTTTTTTTAGATTGGTTAAAAAATGTTGATGAAAAAATTTAAAAAGATTCCCAGTAAGAGGTATAAAAAAGCCAAAAATAAATTATTTAAAGATTGTATTTCTCATAATTTTTTCGCGAGACCATTGAATCTGTAAGAACTTACAATATAAAAATTGACGTTATTATTCCTACGTATTCGTCAACATTACGTAAGTAAAGTTGTTAAATAAACACCGGTCGTGTAGACCAAAGCGAAAGAACGAACAAAAATGATTTATATAATTTTTTGAACGAAATGAGATGTTAGTAAATGGCCCATGAAATAAGCCCGCGTCAACATTTGTAAAGGCGGCATTTGGCTTGGTTACGTTAGGGTTGACAAGTTAGGGAAATTTGTTTGTCCCTATACAAGGTGGCGTCCACTAGACGTAGTCGGGGGCTACTTCAACAAATAGTTTTCCTGCCTTTGCTTAACATTCCGCGACAAAACAATTTATTGTTTTGCAAAATAATCTCCAGTTTCGCGTTTTGTTTTATTGTGTAGCGTTTATTCGTCGGCGGGGAAAGTCGCGTATCCTGATTTTGGTAGAATATTGCCAAAGAGAGAGCTGAATCTGGAAAAGGGTTATTTATAGAATGAACTTCCTTCTTCTGGTGTCCTTTTAATTTATACGACGTGTCCGAGAGACGCGGAGAAATATGAATGAACTTTTCGCGCTGGTGAATCTGCGACCGCGTCGACGTTACGGTTGTGTGCTAATAAATGCGTTAAATCTTTTAAGTAAAATTTAATCCGACTTCGCGATAAAAACTTGGCGGTTGCGAATTTCATAACTACGGTTGATAATTTATTTACGATTAATGTCGCTTATTACGTTTACGTGCTGGAGTATAAGTTGTTTGTTTAATGGTGGTTACGTGAGCATAGACGCCTACTCGGTTCGCATTTTAAATCATTGCTTCGAATTCAGTCACCAGTGCTAGCAATTAAAATCTAAACTTGTGATTCGGGAATCGAACACCTGTACTTCAATGAGACATAAAATCCTAACTTCCCCGTTTACAGATTTTAAATTTTAGATTATGAACGACGCGACGTCTTCTTTCAGAGGATTAAGTTACTATAATTATGTGGAATACTTTAACGACCAGATAATAGCGGTCTCGAAGGTACACGAGTCGAGAAAATCACCTGCGTTTTTTTATATACACCTGCGCGGCTCGCTAGACTCGTACGAAACACGTCTATACGGTATAGGTACTCTGGGGAAATTAATTATCGCAATCGGTACACTCGATTTGTCTGTATTAAAAATATTTTTTCAGACTATGTTATCAAGTTAATTATCCCTGGTGGAAAATTGGATATTTTACATAGACGAGTTATACCGATCAACAATATTATCTTTGGTTGTGTAAAGATTATTTCAATTATCGATGTATTTTTCGTCGATCAATAACTTGACGATATTATATTGAATATCCAGCGCATACAGGTTACCGGATACGTCTTCATTTGGTGTACTCGATTTTTATGAAATTTTGACGGTTGGTGTATCGCCGAATTCTTTTACATGTTGATATAGTTGAAATACGAATCCATGAAATAACCCCTAAGGTAATTCTTCTGTCTTCCAAACATTAGTTAATGTCGCTGAAATCATTGATTTCATAAAGCTAGGATATAAACAGAGAATGCATGTTAAATCTGAAAAATAACCTTCCTTTTACCCCCTACCTCCGCAAATTCTGAGAGACGATGAATCAACTGTGACAAACCTTTCAAGTTTCCTGTAAGAAAATCGCATCTTCCCACAACTATAATCTTTTCTCTACTGTCCACGTGCCTCTAGTCACTCGGCTGTACACAGCACGTTAAGTAAAAAAAAAAAATATATAAAAATATATTTTTCCATTGTCCATGTCCATCATGTGTGTGTCATAACTGTCATGAGTGATACGCTGTGATTTT
This sequence comes from Phenacoccus solenopsis, assembly GCA_009761765.1. Taxonomy (NCBI): domain Eukaryota; kingdom Metazoa; phylum Arthropoda; class Insecta; order Hemiptera; family Pseudococcidae; genus Phenacoccus; species Phenacoccus solenopsis. The sequence goes on from CM019753.1 coordinate 36,536,976, forward strand.
TTTTATTTATTCGTGTAATATTGATGTAAGAATTTTTTTAGCTCTTATTTTGGGCTCGCACGATAATTATGTTTTTTTTTTTTTTAATGAAAAAGCTTGTTACAATAGCTACTTAATGACCTCAAAGGACTTCATAGAAATTTAAGCTTGCCAACTCAAGTTTTAGACCCCCTCCCCCTAATATGAAGTCAAAGTTTCGAAAACTTTGAAATTCTAAAAAAAAAAAAAAAAAAAACGATTTTCGATCAGGTGAACATTTTTCACTTTCTAATATCATTTTTTCTCGTCCAAGCACTGAAAAAAATTTTAGTCACCAATTTGTTACAGTTTAAGAGGTCTCTAACCGTTTTTAAATTTTTTTCAAATGTGTAATTCATTGGTCGTGTACGCAGTATGGGTTCAATTTAGGCTTATTCGGACTCAAGAAACAAAATAAGCTTCGTTTTCTTTGAGCAGGAGTTCCTAAAGTTTAAGCTTTTTGAAGCTTAAACATTTATGTTCAGTCATTTTGAAGCAAAAACGTGATGTGATAAAAATCGAGCTTATTTTCCCTCTTGTGTCTGAAATAGCCAAAATTGAGCCAATACTGTGCACGAGACCAATGAATGACCGATTTGTCGTTCATTTTTGAAAATAATCAAAATTGTTGCTTTTTGAAGTGAAAAATAAAAAATGGTTTAGACCTCCTAAATTGAAACAAAAATTTCAAATAAAATTTTTCCCATTCTTTGAACGACAAAATATGAATTTTGATGTGAAAATTTTTGACTGCGCAAAAATTCGTTTTTATAAACATTCCAACATTTTTATAAATTTTATTTTATTTAGTGGCTGGGGGAGTCATAGAATTGAGTTGCTGGACTGAAATATTTATGAAGTCCTTTTTACATAATTTAATAACTATTGTAATCTCGCCCTTGTCACTTGTTGAAAAAAAAAAAAAAAAAAAAAAATCCCCCCCGCCCTCTCCTAGTGAACATTCCATTATTAGTGTCTTATCGCAAAACTTTTTATTTTTTTCCATTTTAAAATCAAAAAAAAAAAAAAAATTTCCTTTTGATGAATTTTTGTGATACAGCATTAAATCGTTAATGACCAACGTTAGAAAAAATAATAATGTAATTTCTTTCCCTATAGGGAAAAGAAAATTTCAATTTATTCAAATCTTCAAATTTTGAAATATAAAGGCTGCCACCCAAAATGAGAAAAAATTCTTCTAGTTATTTATGAATTTCAAGTTTCATAAGATATTTGTGAACCGCTGGTTTCTTATTGGATCTCGCAAAGTTGATTGAATTATCAGTTTTTTTTTATGTTTAATTTTATTATTTTTAAATTGTGGTGGAAGAGGAGGGGCTGGGGGAATTTGGCACTCATGTAGCACCGAACCGGGATCTAAATAGCCACTCAAATAAATGACATACATCTAGTTTTCTCCGATCCGCTGTGTTACTCCCCCTCCCCTACCCTCCCACTGAACATTTTTAGCGTTGTGAATTAATTTTTTGCATTTTTTTTTGTGAATGACAAGTTGATAGAGCAGTAATAAAATATTTCTCGTTAAATATCCTATAGATAATTATCTAGGCATACCTTTTTTTTTTCTTAACCATTCAGATGAAATGGTGGGGATTTGGAAGTTTGAATATTTTCTGTAAAATATATTAAACATCACTGATTTTCAAGTGAAATTTATTATTTTACACACGCATATATAGTTGTTCTGAGTTGACATTATATGCCTCCCATGCCTCTTTTTTGTACAATATTCAGGGTTGCAAATTGAGAATTCGATTCCTCATTAGAGATTTCATTTCTATCACACATATCGCTACATTTTGCTGTCTAGTTCTCTGTGAATTAATTTTTCAATAGTAAGCTGGCAATAACTTTAAATTAAAATGAATGATAAAATCAGATTCAGCAACTTTAAAAACCTAGTAATCGATACACCCTACACGTATTAATTTTCAATCATTACTTTTTTCCATTACTTTTTCCATTCCTTTTTAATCTCCAACTCTCCCCCTCAGGCGACCTTTAAAACCATGAATTACTGATTCCAACGACTAAAAATGAGTTTTCACGAACATCATAATACATAATATAAAGAGCTCGAATTTGTTTTCCATCTGATAATTCGCTCAAACGATGTTGCAAGTGACAAATGATCGATGAAGGAGGAAGGGATGGGTTTCTAGTAAATGCTAAAAAATCATCACGTACATCGATTACTTGATTTTTGATGATGCTTAATTTGAATTTGGATTTCCCTACGAACCTGCATCCCTCAAGAAAAGTTATGAAGTTAACGTGTAAGTTATTATTGTTACCCTGTGAAAAAATAAAGCATCTTGAGTTAAAAAGCTGGCGATTCGTTAACATCTCTATCGTATGGTAGGAAACTACAAATTAATGGACACATTTAAAGGCTATACAAAGCTCCAAATAGTAATTACCAATTACTGCGACGCGACTTACAATAGGCTGGTTCGAAAAAACCTACGCAAACAATACAAACGTTAGGAATAACGGAGGCGATAACAATGCCACCTAAGTCGTCGAAGATTTAAATGGGTACCTGTGCCGGGACGCGATCATATCGATATAACAATTGCACCATAACCATAAATAAAAGTACGTCCGAGTTAATGAATATATTTTTGTTTCACAGGATGAAATCGTTTTCATGAATACATCAAAGTGAAGCAACCAACAAACCGGTCTTCATTACCGAGTGAGTTGATAAATTCAATTTAAAAACGTTTTATTTTTCGATTTATTTAGTCACCTTGATGCTGGTAATATTGGTGAAATACGAATGAAAGACGATGATCGGTGAGTCGTGAAATCCGGTGCCACGAAAGAGGTACAAGATAATGCGAAAAATTTTCACGTGAAATTTATTACGTTGGAAAAATAGTACGAAAGAAAATGTCATTCTTATATCAAATATTGACTTGTGGGAATTGAAAGTTTTGATTTGTAAATTTAAGGTCATGAAGGCACTTTTTCTCGTTTCTAGAAATGAACCCTTCATTAGCATTCGAAATCTTGTGTGCTGTTTGTTCGAGTGTGATATATCTTTTAGCTTCGTTCGAACAGACAAAGCTTTCGGATTTTCGCTATACTGGGTTTCTTTCTATCGATGTTTTTTTTTCTTTTCTTTTTTTTTCATTTAAAGAAAAATATATAAAGAAAAGAATAATTTTCCTTTCTGGTGAATGCGACAGTAGTAGATCAAACAGCGGTAGCACGATTTGCCTTTTAAATTTTTGCTGCTATTGAAATGTACAAGGTTTGTATATTTGAATGAAAATCGCATTCGAAGTTGCTGTTGATAATTTGGCGAAATATGTTTTACACAGGAGAACGAATTATAATTAACTATATAGAGTTTCGTGAAGTGTGAATTTATCGCTTTTTTTTTTTTGACAACTAGTCACCACCCGTCTTTTCACACGTTCAGAGGAAGTCGTCGAATTATAGGTGTTTTGTGGCAAGATGGGCGCTACGTCCTTTGGAAACCTATCATTTTACCATTCTAATTATTCGCCGGTAAAACAAGAACCTCCTTCGTACGAATGTAATTATAATTTAGTCTTTGTCGCTTTTCAAATCTCTGTCGCCACATCACATAATAAATGACTATGTGCGTTCGCTGTCGTACGTCAACGCGTGCATATGCGCATGCAACTAATTTAAAAAAGTATCTTAGGCATCATCTTTCACGTTTCGTCGACGTGCATTCCGGATGTATCAGTCACTTTGAAAAGAGTTGATTGGGATGCCGCGATTAGGACGCGAAAACTATCTATAAGAGGTGTCCCCGGGGGAAATTCTATTAAAAGAATTTATCGAAGACTTCGTCTCTATCTTTTTACCTTAATTGTTACCGAAATAGAAACTTTTTTTTGTTGTATTTTCCCGATTTCATTTGGGGAGCTTTCAAGCAATAAACTCGCTTGTTGTCGAATTGGATAAATTTTGCAAACATTTTATTTTATTTTTGTCAGTCAAGTATATTAATTTTTCAGTTTGTTCGAATTTACTCGCTATTCAGTGTGTATAATTTAAAGTTATTTTTGGTTCACTGGAATTTATTAGGTACTTTCGATATTATCAGTGTCAATGTTTGAAAGTTTTTGAATTTATTCTCTTCTTTTTATTTTTTCGCGCGAAATGAGACGGTGAAGAAAAGAAGAGCTCAAGGGTAATATTAGAGATTTTTCTTTCTGGTGACTTGATTTTTTTCAAATTTCCAGACCTTTTTACAACAAGCTAATAATTCTCAACGTTTTTAAAGAAAAATTTCCGAACTTTTTATGTTTTTGTTTATATGGAAATTTTTTCCATTTTTGTCCATATTTCAAAAAAAAAAAGTTGAAATGCTTCGCGCATCAAATGCGGAGTGTAGCTTATTTTGCTCATCGAAACACATTGATTGAATAGCTTAGTAATGATTTCCATTTAGGTTTTGTCATTTTGTATGAAAACAATAGCACTTGGAATTTAGACCCTTGTTTCAACTCTTAATTTATTAAACAATGATATGATTTTTAGCTGAATTTCAGATTAAAAACTCTAATTATTATTGCCAAAACATTTTGAGAAGGAGAGGTCAAGAGGGTGGGGTTTTCATATTATTGCATTTCAGGTTATTTGTAATATTTTTTAAAATTGCAAATAGCCACCTTTTTAGTATACATACAATATACATATATTTTCCTCACCTTCACCTCCCAGGCCGGTACAAATGAAAATGGTCGAAACTTTGGTGAAAGACTCTTTGTGAAAATTCGTAAAACTAGTTTTTTTTGCATTTTCGGTTCCACTTAAAATGGCGGTTCACTTAAATTTTGAGGTGGGCTGGAGGAGGAGTATATTCCTCAAAATTTTTGTTTATAGTCTTATATGAAAGAGTAAATTAAGGACACCAATATATTCAAATTTCAACTTCCTAAATGCATTTTGAGTGGAGTTAGATCAAAAAAATGGCTTTTTGAGGAGGTTTTGAAACATTAAATCTTTTGAATTTTCCATACATCTTAAACAAATCAATTTAGATAAGTTAAATTTCATATGTGGGGTTAGTTTGGAACCATAACATGACGCTTCAAATTTGGGTCAAAATGGATACAAAATGCGGATTGTCAAAATTTGAGGACAGTTTGAAAAAATTTGGCAAGAAGTAGTACATTTATGATAGGTATATCCTAATTTCAACTTTATAGTTGCTTTTAAAAGGGAAAGTGGGCGAGTTTTCAGTCTAAATCCTGAATGCGTTTTATAAGGCATGAAGGATTTAGCTATGTTATTTACACACCTGAACCAGTCTGGAGATGTCTTCTTACTTTTCTTTTTTAATTTTATTGAATATTTCTTTTTCTCCAAAAATGTTAGAATTTGAAATTTGAGAAAATAAATACCGAAATTTAATAATTTTTAGATTATGTGGTTAAAATTTTTTACTCCTAGAATTAATTAATGTTTTTTTTTATGCATAAATTTTATTCCATTTTCTCTCGTCATTTTGGCGTTTCCATTACATTGTTCTTATAATTGAAAAAAAAGTTATTTTAGTGCGGTCCACGGAACTACACCTTGCTCATAAACGTGTTGTTGCCATATTTATTAGTATGGAGATTAGAGTGTAGTAGCCATATGTTTTTTGATTAAAAGATATGTAATTAATTAAGGAAGTGCGAAATCGTTCTATTTTTAGCTAACAAATGTGTAACAAACCATAATTAAAATGAATGATGAGCGTACCTCTGAGGCGAATCACAATTCAATTTCCTAAAATAGTCGATCAGTTAGAGGAGATTTGGCTACGTTTTCTTTATAAACGCAAAAATTTCTTTTTTTATATGTGTATACAAACATTAGGATCTAGTTTCGTGCACATCACAATAGCTGAGTTTTTAACTTAAAAACGATAGCTATTACAACCTACTTAATTTGGGAAGGGAAGGGAAGGGAAGGGAAGGGGGTCTTCAAATCTTTGCGTTTCAGATCATGTATAACCATCTAGCGAATGTTCAACTTTTGGTTTATATTATTTTTTCTCCTCACGAGTAAAAATTTACTCAAAACTTGTTGAAAGAATATTCTTAGAAATGTGGCAAAAGTACTTTTTTCTTTTTCGATACACCTCGAAATGGCGTATCACACAAATTTTGAGGGGGGCTGGAGAAGAGAAAAATTGCTCAAATTTTTTGTTTTTGATTTCATTTAAAAAAATGAGTCATTGACACCAACATATCCAAATTTCAGCTTCGTAAGTGAATTTGGAGGAAAGTTAAAGCAAAAAACGGTTTTACGAGGAAGTTTTGAGTCATTAAATTTCTTGAATCTTCCATATCTTCACTAAATCAATCTAGAAAAATCAAACTTTGTGTATGGGGTTAGTTGATGATGATGATCATAATATGGCTTTTTGAATTGGTATCAAAATTTATCTGAAATGGCGGATTATCAATGTTTGAGTAGAGCTTGAGGAGCCTCGATTTAGTTAAAATATAGTCAGTGTGAACTCATTTGATTGTTGGGGATTGCTTACATTTTCCTATATTCTTGTACTTACTTATTTACTCATCTTCATTTACATGGTATGTAGGTCTACAAAAGCCAGAGGCATAGAAGGGTCAAGTTAGATTTAAGAGAGGAAGTGAGATTGTTTGAGGAAGAAGAAAAGTTGGGGTTCATTATTTCGAAGGAGGTCAACTTGAGAAGTAAGCAGTGAAAGTGCATGGCGAATATGATTGAATTTTGAGCAATCTGTGAGGATATGTTGAACGGATACAGGGACAAAGCAGGTCAAGCATACTGGTATAGAGATTTTAATAGGAGATATGAGTAGGAAAATAGTGCATGAACAATACGCAGGCGACATAAACAGATTTAAATTGAATACCTCATTTTATTTTATTCAAGTTTTTTTGTAATAATTTTTTACTACATAATTTTTTTCATTTTTACAGTTTTTTATTTTTTATTTTATAAATCTCGAATAGCTATTTTTGTTTTTGTTTTTCAAAAAATTCTTTCATGTAATTTTACTTTAAACGATTTTTTGATAAAGTTAAGATTTCAATTTCATAAAAATTAATAATTCTTGTAGAAACTAGTCCTTTTTCATTAATTCCTACGAACCTTACTGTAATGAGTGACCCTGTAGTTATCCTCAAGAGTCTAGACTTTTATACAACAGCTACATAAGTAAAAAGATTGTTTAAAACGAAGTCCGAAAAAGGCATTCGCATTCGGGATGCACATGGTATTATAAAAATTGTGTCAAGCGAGCAAACTGTGCGAAAAGACGAATTGGTGAATTGCACAAAAACATCACGTTCCACTCAGTTCACGACCAACACACGTAATACGAATTTAGCGTAAATTTTTACCACTACACATAGCTGAAAAGCGATAAAAACTTTTCCATTAAATGTTCGATGGCAATTGTGCAAAACAATTCACCATTAATTGCTTTCTATTTACAATGAAGCAACTACGTAAATCCAGTCGCATATTTGTTCCGAGCTTCCGAGCGTACGTATTCGAGGCTATATACGAAATGCAGTAATATAATTGTTTAACGACGACACGAATTCATTTCTAGAGAACAGTTCTAATCATGTGATTAATCATTGGTATTTACCAGCCAAATAAGAAATATTAAATGGTCGTACAATTAAAACTTTTGATAACTGGTATTCGATTCATTAATAAAATACCGTAGAGCAAGGCTCATTGGGATTTTAATTTAAACGAGTGTAGAAAAGGATAAATCATTTCATTGGAGTAATATTTAATGCAAAGAGGAAATTTGTTCTCTTCTTTGTCGAGGTAATTGTTATCACTGTTTCGTCCGAGAGTCAGCTTATGTCAGCGGTGAAAGAAATGTTGCTTTGGATACATCACATCCTAGTCATGAATCTCTCTAAGACTCGTTCATTACTCGCGATTTACCGGTACTTTGGTTCACGTTGAAGAAATCTCAACGTATAAAATTTCGGATACCGAGCCCCTGAGGTGTGCTGGATTCGATTTGGTGAACGTTGTTACGTAAGACCGTAAGAAGTTTTCCATGTCCATCTCGTTTACATCGCTCGGTTGTAAATTTAAACCCAATAACGCGTCTCGAGAAAAAAGCACCGCATTACCGCCGAAATCGCGTTCGCTAGATATGCTTTGGCCTTATCATACGGTACTGCTTTCGTCTCGCTTTTTTTTTCACTGCACGTTGAAAGGGTAACAAAGTTCATACCGATGTCCTCAGGCTAAAACAAAACTTATTTCCAAGAACCCTATCAGTAATCCTTTGGGAAATAACGTCAAAACGTATTATTCAACCGATGTAATGAAGCTTCGTTTCAATCCAATTCTGCAGCTTTTTTCTACCCATCTTTTGTCGAAATTTACTTTCGGTCGTATTTTTAAGCAGAATCTCATTTCGAGACCTCATTTTATATGATTTAAAAAAAATGAAAGAAAATATTTTTCAGACTGTCTGCTTGGAAACAAATTTCGATTTTCGATCGATTATGAAAATAATGATACAAAAATATTTTAAACGCTTAACATGGGCTATCCGCTGAAGAGACTTAAATTTAGTTTTTTTTTACTATGTTCAGGTGAAAAGGACGAGGAAAAACTGGTTGCCAAATAACTTCAAAAAATACAAAAATAATTTCAATTTTCAAAATTGATGGGAGCACCTACCATCTAACAAGATAAGATCAGATTTTCAAAATTTTCCAAAAAATTTAATTTTGGGTTGTATAATTTTGAATTTTTTGCATTTGAAAGTTACTTTTTTTTACGTGCCATGTTCAGCAACAATGACTAGAGGCACGAGAGCAGCTTATATTTTACTCGATAAACCTGTGGACTCGAGAAAAATGAATAATTTATCAACCTGTGTTTACCTGTATTTGGTCATCTTTTGCCATTTAAAGACTGAACAAATTGTAATGGATAAAATCCAATTACATATAGAATATAATAATTACACGCAATAAATAATCAAAAAAAAAATAATAATAACTATATCATAATCCTCACCCGGGGCACCAATTTTTATGTAATGGATAAAATTGAAATTTTAATTGAAATTTTTATGAATAAAATAAAAAAAAAGTAATTATATATATATATTAATATACGATACTGTGTAATCGTTGGATGATCCTCCTTTGCGTATGCAACGATAAAATTTCATACTGTTCCCCAACTCATATCCGAAGTTTGCTGTGAACCTGAATTTCTAAACACGAATACTACGATACGAAACTAAATTTTGAGGTAACTGTCACAATCAAATCGACCAAGCATCACCTTATAAAATTTTCATAACATTTGTTACGAATAATAACTTTAAAATCGCCGAAATTGAATAACGTGAAAAAACAAAAGAATATTTCGTTTCATCTACACGCGTACATAACATCGCACAACCACATATTTTAAATTTTTAAAGCAAATTGCAAACAAAAATGAATAATAAATGAAAAAAAATATAAATAGAACAAATACAATTAAAACACGACCAATGTTATGCATAAATTCGCACAAGCATTCGTATTAAAAGCAAATTGAAACAAAAATTGAATAATAAATGCAAAAAAAATATAAATAAAACAAATACGATCAAAACACGACCATTGTTATGGATAAATTAGCACAAGCATTCGTATTAAAAAGCAAAAGAGAAAAAAACAAATTTTAAACATTCATGATTTTATCATAGATATACTTTCGAAAAAGGTAGAGAACGAACTGACTATCCAAAACCTAAAAACCCGATCCACATTTAATTTCGCTATCTACTATGCCTTATCGCGATCGTTCCAATGGCCACGTTAGAAGGGGACAACAAAGCGACATCGTAGAAAATTGGAAAAACCCCTTCTAGCCCAGTAAATACCACATAGACTGGCAAAAACACGAATTTACGCGTTACATTTGCCCCCCAAAGTTTTGAGAGGGTCGGTCACCAAAAAAAATCCAAAAAAAAACAAGAGTGATTGACCGTCGCAAAACTTTGGACTACGACGTAAAATCGTGAAAAAAAAAATATAAACAAAATTATATACAACCTCCTTTTTTTTTTAATTTTTTTTTTTTTTTTTTTTTTTTTTTATTTTTTTATAATATCGAACGCATCGATTATTACTAAATATAAAAAAACTGAATATTCTCAACAACCCAAGCACCATCGGGTATTTCCCCTGTACATTTTTCATACAACCTACTACGAGCTGTAGGGCAAATGAAAAAATTTAATAAAAAAAACGTCAAAGCTTAGTACACACAACCACCCCCAAAGTACCACGGAGTCAAGGTCAAAAAAGAAAAAAAGAACAAACAAAAAAAAAAAAAAAATATATATAAATAAATTTCGACCTTAAAGTCCGAGGAACTTTGAATACCTAGGGAGTAAAAGCAACACCACCAAATAGTCAGACACCACCAGCCACTAACAACCCAACAACTTAGTGTTGAGTCCTTAATCACTGTAGAGGACTTATTTCAAAATAAAAATTGAGTCATATGATAATTTGCCTACGATCTGACAAATTACCAAATCGAATATAAATTAAAGTCGAGAAAGTGTTGATTGAGACAAACAACAAAGGAAATAAATTCAATGCGAAATCAGAATCAATCATCGCAAGTGTCCCCAGAATCCGATATTTATGTGACGTCGTCAGGTTAAATTAACCCCGATCAGCATAAATACGCCGTCGATTCTGGCCACGACCGCGAGAACGACCCCGACCTCTCCACTGAGTGTTCCAGCACCTATTCTCCTCAACACTACAATACGGAATTTCATCATACTCATCTCTCTTCTGCGAAATATTTATTAAAATCAATACTATGTTGTACGAATTTTTTCATCCTTTTAACGCTAGGACCTCGAGCTTTTTCTGCTTCAAAAAGTTCTTTTTCACGCTCATCCAATATTTTAATGCATTCGTGTAATTCTTTTCGGACAGGAAATGGAATACGGATGTCGGTCAATAACACATCTCGTTTCTGTTCTAATGTCAACGTGTCAGGCAATCGTGCAGTGTAATCGTGGTAAAAACATTCCCTAGGCCACTCCTCATTGAAAAATTTTGATATCCGAGAGTCTATTGAATCATTTGTAGCTTGGATGGGTACTTTAATATCTTTCACTTTTGGATGGTCCCATGACCTCTTACGACAGTTTTGTTTATTTAGGGCTTTAGGGTTGCTTATTTCCACTTTTATTTTTCTTGCCTTGTCAATACTAATCACATTTAAACTAACTTCTAGATTACACGATTTAATCTGCTCAGAACTTTGGCTATCCCTGATCATTTGTGACACATTTACGACTTTCTGCGTATTCTTATCATCAAGCGATTTAAGTAAGTATACGTTGGGCCCTAACTTTTTCTTGATCACAAATGGTCCTTCAAATTTTTCGAACAACTTTGCTGCTAACCCTTTCTCATTATTTGATTGAGAATGTTTAACTATGAAAACTTTTTCCCCAATTTCAAAAACGGTGTTTGCATTATATTTTTTGTTATATTTGAATTCAGATTTTACTCCCTCCAATCGCTTGTGCAACAAAATGAATTTGTCGAATTTATCTTTTATCGAATTTGAATTCTTAAAAATGTCTCCTACGATTAACGCTTCCTTCCGAATGATCGCTCGAGTAGCCAAATGATCCGCCATATTGTTCCCGTGACTACCTGCATGCCCCCTAGTTAGATCAAACCTGACTTCGAGATTATTTTCTCTAATTATATCTTTAACTTCATTGATTAACGTGCTATTGATTTTGGTATCTTTCACTTCCTTCCCACCATTTCCATCTAAGACGCTTATAACATATGAGGAATCAGTGATAATTACGCATTTTTCTTTTTCAGTCGTTACCAATACCTCTAATGCTCTCTTCACTGCGAGTAATTCCATCGTATTATTGGTAATCTTTTCATATTTCGGACATTCGGACACATTGAATACATGGTCAGGACCAAACCACACCCCTATGCCCCCTATCGCATTAGGTGATCCATTCCTTATACAACCACCGTCTGTATGAATTACAACTTCCCCATCATCATTTAATATAAATTCTGAATTTTTACCAGTATTCGTATCACAGTCCATTAAAGATTTCTCCAATTTCGATAAGGTAGCACCTACATCTGGTGTGTTTTCTCGTATTATCCCACCAAAGGCTCTATGATCATGCTCCAACTTCCATATTTGATTAGGGCTAAATTTGTCGACAAATGGCGTATCGTTAATCGATCCGATGACGTCCTTTATAAAAACAGCCCAACCCTTATGATTGTATTCCCGTTTTTTATTACTATTTATACATAAACGTAATTTTGCTCCTAATTCCCTCATCACTCGTTCAGTGAAGTTTGACTTTGGATTGTATATGGAAGTATATCTTGCCGACACACCATTTACCTCACACATTTCTCCCCATGCGTTACTACGGAACTGCACGCCATTATCAGATAAAATGTAACGAGGTTCATGACCATGTTCCTTTACAAAATTTAATACTTCCTTAACCTTTTCAGCACATTTCTCGGCAGTTGCAGTAGTCATTGGGTATGCCCAGGTATAACCTGAAGCTGCATCCTTTGCCACAAAAATCACTTTGACCCCACCACGAGACATGGGTAATGGTCCGAACAAATCTACACCAATCAACTCACCAACTCGTGATCCTTCAACTACAGATTTAAATTCTGAAATTACCTTTTGATTGGATACTTTATTTAAACGACAGGCTCGACAATTTTTTAGGACTTTATTGATAGTTTTTTCCTGATTTGCCCACCAAAAATATCGTAAAGCGATCGCAGCTAATTTTTTAGATCCAGGATGAATATGAAAATTATGTAAATACTGCACCACCATTACAATTAAATGACTAGGTAGGACAGGTACCTCATACCCATCATCTTCGAATTTTCGATATAAGATATCATCGTTAATCTTATAATGCCTTTCATACTTTGAATTAGAATCATTTAATGAGTTGATGATTCTTTGGAGTTTTTTGTCATTCTTTTGGTGTTTACTAATATTGACTAGAGCTTCTACCAAATAATCATCCATCTCTATGCCTAAGTAATTTAAATTCGCAACTTCTTTTTCTTTCTTAGCCTCATGTATCAACATTGCTTCTTCAATTGATTCGACAGTTATCGTGCTAAGCGTTATTTCTGGCACGTAATCATTTTCCAATATTTTAACTCCCCTCTGTAAACCCTTATCGAGTGTACATTCTAAGGAGAAGCAGTTGAAAAATATTATCCACTGACTCAATCGTCTACTATAAGTGGCAAATTCAGCTGCACTTTTCAACATTTGCTCAAATTGAGTTGGGATCTTAATTCTTATACCAAATACAAGAGTTTTTATCTTGTCCAGACATAAAAATAATCCAAGAAGCCATTTCTCATATAATGAATAACTCATTTGGCAACTCTTAAATGTTCGACTTATAAACAATACAACATTTTCTTGACCAGTCAAACTATCGATTTGTGTCAATGTAGCATGTACACGGTCAGATTTAATCAATTTTTCTGTCGAATTTTCTTCCCACTCGTTACCATTTAGTGATACATAGAGGTTGAATGGCAATTCTCGGTTAGGCTTAGTTAGAATGAAAGGTCGACCGAATTCATTTTTCAGTGACTCATACTGTAGGTCATGCTCAGTATTCCACATAATCCTATCTTTCCCGCCCTTAAGTAAATCGTTGAAAGGACGTGTTAACTCAGTATACCTATTAACAAACATAGAATAATAGACAGTGTGTCCTAATAAGGACCGGATATCACTGATCTTTAAAGTCATCGGTCGTTTTTTAACACTCTTGAGTTTTTTCTCAAATTTATCAAAGCAAGTTAGCGTATTTTTACCCTTCTCGATCACCCCTTCGCCAATGTTAAACCCTAAATGACTTACTTTCCTCTTAAAAAGTTGAGTTTTTTTAATTGACAAAGTCATTCCTGATTCACACACACTTTTTAAGACTCGAACAACGTGCTCTAAATTTTGGTCGAAATCTTCGCCGCGAACGGTCACGTCATCCACGTACACTGACACATTTTTACACAAATCCTTTTGCAATACTGTATTCACAACAGCAATAAATACACTAGAACTTATTGCCGTTCCGAATGGTAATCTCTGATATTGATAACTTTGTCCTTCAAATTGGAAAGCCAAATATTTACCAATATCGTCACTGATAGTATCTGCAAAAAGCCCTGCGAAAAGT